>LAPY01000183.1:15248-35817 GCA_000970635.1 Eragrostis tef
AGTCGGGCGGGTGGTGACAGCCCCGTCCATCCAATAGTAGTCGGCCACGTTAGGATTACTTAGTAGGCTACCCGAAGGTAAGAAGTAGTTCCCATCCGCGGGTCCGTACGCTGATGCCCCGAAGTAAACAAGGTTGACGAGTTAAACCACCGAAGTAAATAAGATTCATGTGAGCTATATGGAGGCTAGGCCGAAAGTCACTCTCTTCTCATAAGAACCTCACTTTCCAAACCTGATCCTCGCCCTTCTTAGAATCCGGGTTAGGACAATTAATTCACTTCTCGTTCCTCGTGGATTTCGATACCCCAGAATACTCCTGGGTGAAGGCTACACCGGTATCCGTACGCTTGCGGATTTCTTCTGTTAGGCTTAAGGATCGCCAACATTGATGTTGGTTAATTAGCACAAATTTGAGTTCCAATATCAACAATAAAATCAGAACGGAGGGAGTATGTGTTTAGCGGAATTTGAGATGATCTAATTCATATTATGTACCTAGGAACAATCCGGGGCTTTCTCTTAATACAGTAACTTGCTGGACAGCATCACCAACAAATCCTTGAAAATAGAGCTAATTAGTACTTCTTTGCATAATCCTTTTACATGTATGAACTAATCTTTTTCCTCTTCTTTCTCCTTGAATATAAGAAGGCAAAATATGTGATTAAAAAATGGCAATTTTGTCTGAGGGACATCCCTCGTTGGTGGCTTGGTCTCCAACACACCGCAGGAAGCCGTTTTGGCTGGATCACACGAAGAAAAACTGGCTTTGCCCACTGCACACCGCACAGAATAAACAATGGAATTTTCCAGCAGAAGGAGAGAGAGCGCATGGGAAAAGACTTCGGTGCCCATGAGTCCTGACCGTGCCTGATTCTTCTCCGGCCATTCTGCTCCGTCGACCGGTCGTTCCTGTCTCTCTTCCCCGACCAAATCCTCATCCCAGGCTACCAGCGACAACGAAAGCAGAGGTCCAACCATACCCGTTTCTTCTCGAACTCGCTTCCATCTCATGTTCATTGTTTGCCTCTATGGGAGCACCCACTGGCGAACTCTAAGGGCAGCGCGCCCTCTCAGCCTGCCCATTCGCAGGATCCCATCTCAGTCGTCGCATGCTTGCCTGTGTGCCCCCGAGCTGCCCCATTCGTCTTGTTCCATCGCTGCCTGCATCAAGACCCGACACCTCAACCCACGTCATGCACCCAACCCTGCCGTCTCGAGGAGGCGCCGTGTGGGGATGGGACTGCCAGGAGACCTCGCACCCATGGGGATTGGGAGGGGCGGCTCATGGGCGAGCTGTTGCGGAGCGTCTGGACTGCGAAGGAGGGACATTCCATGGCATCGGAGTCCGCGGCGTGGCGCCTGGTAGGGGAGGACGACAGGCTGCCGCGACAGGACTTTTTTGCGGGAGGGGGGCCGCCGCGAGGAGTCGCAGCCCATGGCCGATTCAGGTGACGATCAATAGCAGCTCCTCCATGCTTCGCCAGGGGCACCTACCGGCATGAGAAAAGATTATTTTAGTCCCAGTGGTGTGTAGTAGACAAAGTCTTATTTTCTCGGTGTGAAGCGGGCAAAACAACTTTGAGCGGTGTGTGCCAGACAAAGCCACAAAGAACCAGTGTCCTAGAGACAAATTTGCCTTAAAAAATCTATACGTTCAGTTGATGGTCTTAACCCTATATTTGTTCTTCCTAGGGGTGACTGAATGCTTTATAGAAAGTCACGTCCATGAGTTTCCATAGTTCTTTGTCCTTCACCAATGTCACTAATTCCATGACGTTTTTCTTTTTTCAATTTAGATACTGTTGTTAAATATTTTATTTTATAAAACTTATATTTCTAGGAAAATTTGTATATAGTCACACCCATATTAATCTCAAGATTATCCTAAACCCCGCAGCAACGCGCGGAAAATTCACCTAGTTAATTCTGTAATTAGAGCCTTTCCTCCTGCTATGAAAATGGCTCCCACACCTTCCATATCTCGATCAATTCCTTGCCTGTCTTGGTGTTTCGTCTCCCCTGCTCCCTGTTCGTCGTCCTGCGAGAAAATCCAGTCGCCGCCGTCTCCTGTACGGTCGCTGCCAATTGTCGCTGCATCGCGTCGAGCCGCCTTTGAACTTGCTGACCCAAGCTTTGACACCACAGGGCAATTTGAAGCTCGCTGAGTCGATCACCGTCAGGTTGTGGTCCCGAAAATCCATTCCTAACGCTAGCAGGTGAGTGAGTTGCCGTCGACGAACTGCGTGTTAAGTTCTTCCTTATCCTGCTGATCGTCGCCTTTGGGGCCATGCACGCTGTTTCCTGACGGATCACGAGGACTGCATGTTGCTGTCGACGTTGCGATTTGTTGTTAAGTCTCGATGAGAACCTGGCCCCGGTCTCGCCTATGGTTTTGTAACTCGTAATGCTAGTTCAGGCCTCTAGCAGGCTTGCTGTAGCAGGCATCGCAGCCTTAGTTAATTGCTGACAGCAGCTTATATTTTTGTAGTGTGCGATCTCATCAGTTAGCCTTGCTAGAATGGATAGGACGACTAAGTGTCTTCATGCCCTTCCTGTTGCTTATCAGATCAAACCGTGCTGCTTTTCAATTTCAGTTAGCCTTTTCCCCCTTGGAAAATTATGCTAGTCCCTGTTGCTCGTCAGCATGTAGCCATTGTTGCACCACAAACCAGGTACTGTTCTCTGTATGAAAGTCAGAGTATATCACTTTGTCGTAGCAGAATTTTGAAGAAAACAATGTTACATCATTTTCTCATATCTTTTTTATACGAACTCTGATTTAGACGATTCTTGCGCTCACGCGACCGTTACGACGTAGGCTTTCTTGTGATGTGCTTAATTTTACTGGCGGTGCTACTGTTTGGTTTTGTTTTCTTGTATGTTTGTTGATTGCTCGTAGCTATGATTGCGCAAACAGATCAAGAGTCGTATTGAACCTCGAAGATCAGGTTTTTGAAGAATTTGAGCAGCAACCAGGCAAGAGCTGTTGACCATACTGAACCCATCTTAGGATTGTGTAGTTTTTATTTTTTGCATGCATGTCTAAATTGGAATCCCATGTCATGGTTTACTAGTTATTTTCTTATCATTCTTTGAAGCCTGTTGATGAGTAGTACATAGGTCTGTGTAGAATTTTGCTAGCTGCTGTCAGGGGTGGGTTCATGGACTCCTTAATTTGACTAGTGATACTGAACTTAATCCTTAGAATGGTGACGGTTTTTAGTGACATGGAGATAGGAAACCTTGGCAGGCTAGGAAGTTTGGTATGGTGTCGTCGTGCACGAGATCTCGGTTTGTGCTAGTGGCTGCCATAGATCTAAGGACCGGTTCGTGGAGCATGTAACCCGGCTTAACAACGCAGCCATGACACCAATATGGGTACAGCCTGGCCGAGTAATTGGTTATCCTCTTCTTCTCTGTACACACCATTTGGATGTTTAGTGGCACCAGAGGGGGCTTCTGCAGCGGAGATAAAATAGACTCCATTATGCTGTTAGCGGTGGAACCTGAGCAGGTGTCTACAGATTGAGAGGAGCCTTGAAAAGGCCTTGTAGTGTGACTCTGACTGCACAACTCAGAAGTGTGTAACAAAACGAGAAACACGACTCATGGGAAACGTGCGCAAAATCTGTAGAAATTAAACTATCATGACAGTCGTGCTCACGGTTAAGAGCGGCCTGGACTTATTCATGATTAGTTGGTGATTGTCGTCTGGTTGTTGGTAGTCAGAATAGGTCTATCAATCAGGTGATGGATTCACTGAAGGGCCTGTTCGTTTCTTTGGCTAAAATTTTAGTCATTTAGAAGTACTAATTAAAGTTTAATTACAATGCTAGGATACCAAGGAAATACGTATGAATTCCCAGTTTACCTAAGAAAGCAAAGCAAAGAAAGGGCATAATGCCATACCATCCCAGCGGAAGAAATATGCTCGGTATGCTGCTGTTCTCAAGTTTTTTTAGATTCGATTTCCCCTCGATTTTATATCTACCGCACTCACAGAATGCGAGGTCGCCAGTAAAAGCGAACAGATTTCTCTCATTCAGCTTGAAAAACGCAATTAGCAAACTGGTTATAATCATGCTGCGCAGCGTGATATGCCGTGTCCTACTATAGAAACTGGTTATAATTATACCGCGAGGTGCTCCGGCTGGTGCGGCGGCTGCCGGCGGACGCGCGGCCCTACTACGCCAAGTACGCCCGCGAGAACTTCGTCAACTACCGCGACCTCTCCGCCGACGACGACCTCGCCGCGCTCTTCCGCCGCGCGCACGCCCACTGTAACACCCTAGCCCGTTTGTAGTCTAGTAGTTGTGGTTTCGGACCAAGAGGCCCAGAACTAAAATGAAGTTGTGGAAATAGTCTCACATTGGTTGTTTAGATTGGTGAGGGTCAGCATATAACCCTTGTTGTGCCAAGCATAGCACCTCCGGGTTAACCCTTTCACACGAAGCGAGAACGAAAGATTAAGAGGAGTGCTATGTGTATGGCATGCTCGCCCCACGTTGAGGCTGGGCGGTAAACGGTATTAGAAGTAGGGTGTTACATTTGGTATCAGAGCCAGGTTACGATCTTGGGACCTGTGGGTTATGGGCATGCATGCGTACGTGCACCGAGGGAAGATCTTGGGTATCCAGATGCCGTGTATGCGGTGTGCTGCTGGGGCGTCAGCCCTTAAGGGGGGGTGACTGTAACACCCCAGACCGTTTGTAGTCTAGTAGTTGTGGTTTCGAACCAAGAGGCCCAGAAGTGAAGTGAAGTTTTGAGAATAGTCCCATATTGGTTGTTTAGGTTGGTGAGGGTCAGCATATAACCCTTGTTGTTCCAAACATAGCACCTCCGGGTTAACCCTTTTACACAGGGGTGACTGTAACACCCCAGACCGTTTGTAGCCTAGTAGTTGTGGTTTTGAACCAAGAGGCCCAGAAGTGAAGTGAAGTTTTGGGAATAGTCCCACATTGGTTGTTTAGGTTGGTGAAGGTCAGCATATAACCCTTGTTATTCCAAGCATAACACCTCCGGATTAACCCTTTTACACGAAACAAGGACGAAAGATTAAGAGGGGTGTTATGTATATGCACGTGCTCGCTCCACGAGGGGGCTAGGCGGTAAGCGGTATTGGACGCAGGGTGTTACACCCACTCCTCCTGGGTCCTCTCCAAGGTTGGTGTCACACGACTACTTGCTTCCAACTCGACCTCAAAAGTTCTAGTCTAAGAGGTAACACTGACTTGCAGTACTCGATCGACGAGGGGGAAGCAGGGCGCCTCAAGGAGCTAAGCGACAGCCACGGCGGGCAGTGAGCCAGAAGACACTGCGGGTTCATGGGGCGCAAGCACACCAGGTGTTCGACGATATGCGCTTGACATGACATGACGTTTTGGCTCGGTTGTTTACTTGTTTTGTTTCAGAGGATGCGCAACGATTGCTTTTAGTCGGTGTGCATTGTTTTCTTTTGTGTGAAATCGGAGTGATCATGACATGACGCTCCATGGGATACTGGGATACTGATTTTGGTACAATAAGTTGAGCAGATTCTCATCAACAATCTGTGTTAGGCTAGTTCCTATGCAACGTCACTGATCATCAGTTGTCCGCTTTCCCGCCTTTCAATTCAATTCAATTCGTAATAATTTGCGCAGCTTAGAAGCGCAGAAAACATTATATCCCGGATGATATGGTAGTTTCAGCTGCAACTCATTGCAAATAAAAGAAAATATATCCTCGACTGCTCTGAAAGAAAAAAAAAACTTTTCTTCTCTCGGACCATGAAATGTATAAGATGTTTGTTGATACGTTGGTGACTGCTGTTAACACCTTAGGTGTTGTCAACCATTTTATTTTATTTTGGTTAATGTCTCTGTTTCTGTACTCCCTCCATTTGTTTCTTGGTGACGTTAGGACAGAGCAATTATTTCAAATATGAACTAGCAATCCTGTCGGAACGTCAACAAAAAATGTCCAGAGGGAGTAATGGTATTGACTAAATTCCTATGAGCCTGATGATGATGCAAACCAAGGACACTCAGTTCTGATTTAAGCTAGGAGAATTACAGGGTATGAAAGTTGATTTGCTCTTACTCGGTTTGTGGTACCCTAACTATGATGTGTCCCTAGAATATTAATCTTGGACTTGAGACTATTAGTTTCATTATGGTGCTACATGCACTTTTGTATTGCTATCGGGATGCAGAGATTAGACTTCCTTACCTTTGTCCGTTTCGCACAATGGATCTTCAGTATTCGTTACTTTTTTCTTTTTTGATCATCAAGCTCACTCTATTTATTCATGGACATCAGGTTCATCGATATCACGAACCACCAGGTTTGATAATAAGCTTGGGAGGGGATGCAGCCATACAAACGACTGCTCCGGGTCCCAACTAAGACTAGAGCGAGCAAGCTCATGAGCACACGAATTACATAATCTCGGGGCATACATAACTTCAACTGAATCAAAGTAGAGTCTAATCAAAGTATTCGTTACTTGATCTTTAATACAATGCAACTGAGGCTCCCAAGTGTTTCAGTGACCAGATTTCTGTTTTCAGGTAACTGTAAAGTTGGTGCGCTAACTAATATTAATCCCAGCGATTTAGATGGGCTGAGATTGGCAATCAGCTGCGCTAGAATTGGTAAGTCCATTTATAGGTACACCTACCTTACTCAGTATCTGCTTGAAAAAACGAGGAACTATACAATTCGGCAATGTTTCAACATATGGCGGCTCTTTTTTTTTCTTTTTCAATTTGGTTATGAAAGAAGGCTTAGCTCGTTTTCAATATCATTTTTGTGGGTTCTTGCCTAGAGGTTATGTGAAGTTTCGAGTCCTATGGAAAGATCCTGTCTCAGGATTCAAGTGGTGCGGTATACTATCAAATAGATAATCCTAGTTAATTCTTCCAATGAACGAGACTATCATGTCCATGACCTTGCTCTTTCCAGTGTCAGCGATATTTTATTTTTAAGATGCCCGAAGATAACAAAATCCGTAGTTGAGTGATTATATGTGTACGTGGATCGATGACAGTACTAATGCACTGCTGAGTGCTGACGTCCGGATAAATTAACAAAATCCATAGAAGAGGGAATCTTGAAGCTTGGGAAGCATGAGATGATCTTCCGCTGCACTTCCGAAACTCAACGTGGACCCAGTTAGTTTTCTGACTTCTTTTGTCATTCGCTTTCTGTCCTCTTATTTTTTACCGCCGTAAAGATAAGGTGACTTCTCTTTGGCTTAAATCATAGTGCGAAGATATGCAATCACCAGGGCATGCGTCAGTGGTTGGCAAACTAGAAGTCTGTCAAACTCGTTCATTGAGAACAATAATTATAAAAAATTACGGATTCTGAAACAAGTGAGATTGGATGGCGTACTATGCTGTCCAGTACTATGTTCCATTTGATAATTGCTCCGTCACTAATTGATTCAGCTTGACCACAGAATATTGCGAGTAGAAATGGAGAGAGAATAAGACGTCGGCAGTGACGCTGGCGATCCATGTAACGTGCCCTGCAACTATCTATTAGTTGGCAATGTTGCTTTAGGCGAACACCACACTTTGTAGAGTTCTGAGATCAAAAACCGGTAGTATCAACAACTCCTAGCGAACCAATTATTTTAACAACCATGTGCCCACTGCCCAATGGGTTGGTCAAGTGTTGCACGTTTGTACTTCACAAGAAAGCTACTTGATGAGGATATGTTTATGCTCATTTATTTTATTTGCATTGACTGATTCGCCAAACGTTAAAGAAGTTACAAAGTATAAACAGGTTCACACTGTCTATATCATGGTGATAATCTTTTCTGACTAGCATTGAAACATATAGTAAATCACTTATTTATTTTACAGATTGTCTCTGTTGTGGTGGCAAAGTCGTCGACACTCCCACCAATACAAACAGTTTTTTTAAAAGGATTTGCGTTTTGTCAGAAACTTTTTAGTTTTGACCATAAAACTTTTTGTTACTCCTGACGGTTTCTTTGATTAACTAGACAAGACTAGAAAGATGGCGCGGCATTACTGCGCCTCATGGCTCATAACTCATTATTATTGAATTAATTAAGTCAAAACAAAGACATAAGTAACACAATTATTTACCTTGACAATAAATCCCATATAACACGGTTGTATTAAGGTAATAGCAAAAAATCAATACATGATGCAATCAGCAACCCAAGTCATATGCCGTTTGAGAGCTCTCTGAAGTGATAATATTGTACAATGCCGTAATACTACTTTTACACATGACTGAAGTAAAATTGCACACATTGAGTTCTTTGAAATTGGATTTAAATAGATGTAATTGAGCTATATGATTAAGTAATGTTTCCTTGTAACAACACTCTGGTCTTGGAAAGACAAAAGAAATAGAGAAGCATAATAACCCCCAATTATTTTTTTGGGTAGGATTGACTACCATTTTTCCATTCCATATACATAATCTTTAAAATTACACACTGACCTATTCCTATATTCTGCAAGTACCAGATATAAAATTATGTTTTATTCATTGCAAAAGAAATCTCAATCTGAGTTATAAAATCATAAACTTGATGTATCAAATCTAATTTTTTAAAGCCTTTGTCACAACAGTAATAAAATCAGCTCTATTGCTCCGGTGGTTGCTTGAAAGGCATTCAGAATTTATTCTCAAGGCATCATTCAATTGAAGATGATATTGAAATAATAAACACCTGCAGATTTTAGTAGCATATATGCTTACATGCAAACAAAAATCTGATGAAAAATTTTTAAGACATAATTGGTCACAACTAAGTAGCAGATAATACATGTATATGATTCTTAATCAAAAAAAGGTGAGGCACACACATCAGCCTACCTACAACAGATCATACAGATTAGTGGCAGTAAGGGTTTGCAAGTTTCAAAACCCAATGGCATGTCTAAGCTAGCTATTAATAATCTTTTGGAGATACATTCCATAGCGTTAAAAGGAAAGATTGGTGAATCAATGGATGAAAAGTTCTTTTGAACTCAGTAGTCAATACTATCACATCTCTATATGATTTTGCTCTCAGTTTGTAACAAGTCCATATGCAAGATCTTTGCATAAAAGCAATGTTGCATAAAACAATACTATCTTCTTGGATTAATATTTATTAATTTTACTTCTAACATCAGTAGATTCTTTTGAGCAATTAACCGAACAGTTTGCGAGCACTCCTAGTATGTGGGAGGGATGCAAATGCTTGGGCAGTAGCTTATTCCTCTCGATGGCAACACATCAAGACAATATTGGTGCTTCAGTAGCTGCTGTTGTCTCCACACATCACTGCACATCATCCTTGCTTCAGTTCAACGACCCAGCGTCCCCTGTTTGCTATACCGATGCTTGTGCTTGACATCAGACATCACGACGAGCGAGAGGGAAAATGGTGATTTCAGCATCCACTAAGGCAGATCTTGACGATAACGGCAGCAGCGATAGTCTGGGCGCACTTCCTGTGCTTCATGCCTTTGCCTTGTCGGGCTGGTCCTCCAAGCACAGCACATGCGGCTTCACCCATGACCGGACAGCTCCAGGCTTGTGGAAGACGAGCACCGAGAGCTCGCGAGAGTCATATCAGACAAGCAGCGTTGGGTACTTGCCATCGAGAGGAATCATTTCTCCGACTGCTCTCAGTGTCCCACAGAGCACCGAGAGCTCGCCAGACACGGATCAGTGTCGGGTACTTGCCATCGACAGGAATCGTTTCTCCGACTGCTCTCGGTGTCCCATCATTCAAATCCTCTCGAAGTCGACGGAGCAGAGGAACATTCTCCTGCTGGCGGTGGCAAACTCGCGGTTGAAGAAGACGGAGAGGCCCGTTCGACAGTGTTCGGGAGAAATGGTGTTTCGGCCTTTCGGGGAATTGGTAGGTGACCTGACCCGAATGAGAGATCTAACGGTCCATGTTGCGAGATTATCGAATCGGACGTCTCACACATAACGGGTGACGTGGATATCGCCATAGCCCGCTAATGCGACGACATTGGAAAAATAAGAGATATTAGCATAAGTAGATTCACTATGATTTTGTATATAAATCATTTAAATTTAAGACAGCATATTTAGTAGAAATTGCATTTTGTAGTGTCAGACTGAAGGCAGTATCAATATCCTCAAAAATGTATATTTTGGAACACATATATTTCTTGTGTCATTGAGGAACAAGCACTAAGAGTTAACTAATCACACATGGTTTAATTACTTGACTGATTGGTCCCTTTCGTTCAAAGAAAGCCGAGAAATAAGTTCCTAGGGTATGTGCTAAAGTGCAATGTGCATTCCAAATACTCCTCACAACTTGCTTAGAACAAATGCAATTCTAAGAGTTTCTGAACCACATGTTTGCTTCCATCTTAGTCACTTACAGTACATAACCTCTTATATTTCATAACCTAAACATCTCTGTGTTGGCCTTATTTTCTTTGTTTTCACTTCCGTATCAACTCCAAGACTGTCTTGGTGAGTAAACAACAGTAGTCTTGATGTCCTTGACTATGTTTGAATGTTCTGATTCAACTCCAGCAATACAACAACCCACAAGCCTAAAAAAGGGACTTAACCATGAATTGTAAACATTATGGATTTTACTAAAAGATGACATATCATGGATTGACTCCCGTATTTGGGGAAAGAGCAGAAGTTGGAGTGCACTCCGTACCTGTTCAAGCAAGGTGGTAAGATTTTGTGTGTTGAATTCTAGTGACCATGCATTCCTTCAATCAATAGGACAAAATGTTGTACCTTGTCACAACTAGAACCTCCTTTCCTTATTAGTCCACACAGTCAACTTTTTTGGACTTTTTATTTTTAAATTTAACATCGTAAACCGAAAACATATGGGTCTAATATCAAGTTTTCAGACAGGTAGTTTCGAGGGGGGAAAAAAACACATGTGGGTTTTGCGTTTACCTGTACAGAGTGGTTACTTTCTGAAGTGGGCAGAAGTGCAGAACAGCACATGGAGCATCGGGCACCAAAATAGAAATTTAAAGTAAAACTGTTCAAGACACGATTAATATATGTATTGAGTTTACTGAATTACAGTCGCATGTCGTAGGTTTTTTTGTTTCAAGCAATAGTAACATGTCGTAGGTCATGCAGCATTCAAGGAAACAATGATTCTTGACTTCAGATATCAGACAACCTTGTCGAATTCCATTGCTTTGCAAAACCTGCATCTGATCGTTTAACATTGTTTGAACAGTTCAAAGATCAGTTGATCACACAACACATTGTTTTCTGTATGTCCTTCATGTGAGGTCATGAAGTTACTTGTTGCCGAAGGGTAGACGGCAGGTGGTCTGTTGATATATAGAATAAACTATTGGTAGACTCAAATAATTGTTCAAGGAATCACTATCACATCCATGACTTCACCCGTTTGTTTGACCAGCCGCTACTTATTTTTTTTTTGCGATTACACAGTACAAATCAGACACTCACAACACGCACGCACACTCACCCCTATGAACCTACATACGCAAACCCTACCTCTATGAGCATCTTCGAAGACTGAGCCGGCAAATCCTCGAGAATGACGAAGTCACCACTGGCGCCTCGTTGTCGACGGCTGCGTCGCCTACCGCTGAAAGCACAAAGCCGTTAAATCCTAGAAAATTCGCTCCCACCGGGAGTCGAACCCAGGACCTCAAAGATGCTACTCGGATGCCTTAACTACTAGGCCAAGACCCTTTTCACAGCCGCTACTTATTTAGTGCCTTAAAAATAAAACGACACTTCTTTAATTTAGCGGATGCAAGATAACATTTAAAATCCATTACTGAGGACACACAGAACCCCTGTTGTACAAACGGCACTCGTCTATCTGCTGATGCATCGTAAGCCATGTAGTGTGGACAAGAGAAGAAGGAATCTGGAAAGTTGGGAAGCAAGAGTTGATCTTCAGCTGGACTTCTCGAACTAGGACAAAACAATATTATTCTGAGAAAGGCAGGGATCAAAGATGGCCTCAAAATTACTTTTCTCACTTCCTTAAGTTCAGTCGACCATTCTCTTTTCTTTGTATTCTTTTACTGACATACATGGAATGTGATTTCAGTGCCTCCAAAAACATTAGTTTTTGACAGGGATCAAAGATGGCCTCAAAATTACCTTTCTCACTTCCTTAAGTTCAGTCGATCATTCTCTTTTCTTTGTATTCTTTTACTGACATACAGGGAATGTGATTTCAGTGCCTCCAAAAAAAATTAGTTTGTGACTTATTCCCTTTGACCCACAAATAAGGATCTGATAGAAACAGCAGGTTATTGAGTGGTTGATTAGCAAACAGTCAAATTTTTCACCAGTAATAATATGACATACTCATAGCAAGGTCAACAATAGTTGTAACAAATTTGAACACCATTATAAGTTCTGAATGAAATGATGATATACACATGTTAACACAGTTACATTTGAGGTATCATGTTCATTCGTCAATTGATTCACTGATTTGTCTAGTTTGTCTAGAATATTTATTGCAGGAATGCAGTGAGCCAAAAAGTTCTCTTGGGATTTGGGGAAGTTGTGTCAGGTTGAAGTATTTGGTAGCGAATTGCTACTCGGATGCCTTAACTACTAGGCCAAGACCCTTTTCACAGCCGCTACTTATTTAGTGCCTTAAAAATAAAACGACACTTCTTTAATTTAGCGGATGCAAGATAACATTTAAAATCCATTACTGAGGACACACAGAACCCCTGTTGTACAAACGGCACTCGTCTATCTGCTGATGCATCGTAAGCCATGTAGTGTGGACAAGAGAAGAAGGAATCTGGAAAGTTGGGAAGCAAGAGTTGATCTTCAGCTGGACTTCTCGAACTAGGACAAAACAATATTATTCTGAGAAAGGCAGGGATCAAAGATGGCCTCAAAATTACTTTTCTCACTTCCTTAAGTTCAGTCGACCATTCTCTTTTCTTTGTATTCTTTTACTGACATACATGGAATGTGATTTCAGTGCCTCCAAAAACATTAGTTTTTGACAGGGATCAAAGATGGCCTCAAAATTACCTTTCTCACTTCCTTAAGTTCAGTCGATCATTCTCTTTTCTTTGTATTCTTTTACTGACATACAGGGAATGTGATTTCAGTGCCTCCAAAAAAAATTAGTTTGTGACTTATTCCCTTTGACCCACAAATAAGGATCTGATAGAAACAGCAGGTTATTGAGTGGTTGATTAGCAAACAGTCAAATTTTTCACCAGTAATAATATGACATACTCATAGCAAGGTCAACAATAGTTGTAACAAATTTGAACACCATTATAAGTTCTGAATGAAATGATGATATACACATGTTAACACAGTTACATTTGAGGTATCATGTTCATTCGTCAATTGATTCACTGATTTGTCTAGTTTGTCTAGAATATTTATTGCAGGAATGCAGTGAGCCAAAAAGTTCTCTTGGGATTTGGGGAAGTTGTGTCAGGTTGAAGTATTTGGTAGCGAATTGTTAATCTACTACTAGGTATCCAATGAGTTAACCACCATGTTCCCGTGGAAGCTAAGTCACCCGATTTGTCAAAGTTATTGGATTGGTAAGTGCCTCACTTTAATTTGATTCATGTTGTCAAGATACATGCTGTACGTTTACTTCACACACAATGCATGAAAGAAAGCAGTTCTTAGGAACTATTGTGCTGACTATTTAGACTTCTCATTTACAAATAAATCTTCCTTCGGTCAGCATGAAGGTGAAGTTCAGAAATACAAATTAGCTTCTATGATGAACTACCAGCTGCCCTGAGAAATATCAAATATGCACCATGAGGGACGACCTTTCAATAATTGCTTAGCGAGTTGAATAATTTGCTGTTATTGCCTATCTTTCGGTTGTGATTGTACTGCCTTTGGACTTATCAGATGCATAATTTTTTAAAGAAAGACTTAACAGATACTATAACTAATACTTTGGAGCTTTGAATTCAAACATCCATATCACTAGTCTCACTTAAAGATACATTCGATTGTCCAATTTATTTTCACTTTAATGTTGACTGTTGGACTGTCTTGAGCTCCCTTGGACAGGTGCGTCTTGATGTCCTCATGCACGAACGTAATTAAGCTTGATTTGGTCTTGTGTACGTCAACCGTGTTTGAAACGACCACTGAGTTCAGTAGAAACACATCAAAGAAAAAGACTTCGTCCTCTGTTGTCAACAGCAAAGGATTTTTACTGGCTGAACCGATATCTAGAGTATGACTTGAATTCTGTTTTCGGGTGTGTTGAATATGTTAAGCTGTTGAGGTAGAAAGTGGTGTGTTCAAGGGTTCAGGCATTCCTTTCGTCAAAAAATCTTGTTACAGCTATAACTCCTTAGAATTTCTTGCAGACTATCATTTCCTGATTAATGAACCCAACAGATTGTTAGAATTTTGTTTTGAACTGGAAGGTGGCATCTTATTCATGCATAGATCTGTATGTATGGGAGACCTATAGTAATCAAACACTAGCAAGTTACTGCAATGTTAACTCAAGGGGCGTACATGGGTCAACAAAGGCAGGCACCTGCGTATTTTTATCTTGGTGAATTGAAGGGATTCGCATGTTTGATATCTTTAATAAATTTGAAAGGAAAAGGAAAACGCCACTTGAAAAAGATAAGTCGATACATGGTGTATCTGTCTATATCTGGAAGACTGGAACGAAGAGAAAATGGAGATATGCTTATCCCTATTTCCATCCAGCTCATGGCGTTGGCCACTACTTGTTTGATACTAATAATATGCGGCTCGAAATATTAATGACCCTCTTGAATAAAACATCTAGAAGGTTTACTCGGTCAGATGATCATGTTTTGTTCTACCAAAGGCTTTTTTTCCGAGAATGCACGAGCACGTATTTTATTAAGAAGAAAAGAGTTAGCATACAACATGAGTGCATAAAAGGCAAAGAAACCGAAAGGATTCGACACAGAGACTAAAGGACCGCGAAACCACACGACAAACACGCGTTGTGTGCCCGAAGTATGTCTACAGTGCATAGAACTCTGTCAATCTCATAGTGATAGCAATAAACTACAAAAGAATCTCTTTGTGAAGTAGAGGATATTGGCGTGTGCTGCAGTGTGACAATCCATCTATCGGTGTAGTTAGCAAATGAATTCATCAGGTCAACTAACACGTTCTAGAGTTCTTGGAGAAACTACCCCTAGCCATCCGATTATTTCGCATACTATATATGTGCCAATGTGCATGTGGATCCAAAATATAGACAAGTTGCTGCATGGGGAAAAAATGGTCAAGTGGCTCACGTTGGTTCAGATGTCATCAAGTCTTCCACGTTTACGTCATGGAAAAAAGGGTGACTTTGAGAAGATATTTATGCTGAATTGAATTCAATGTGTGGAAGTACTTTGTTCGGGTGGAGAGGTATTAGCTTCATTTGTCTGTATCATCACCTGCCTCAAATTTGTGATAAGGATTTTTTTTCAGGAACATAGTACATACATATATAAACACCTGCACACACATCCTACCGTTATAAACGCCTTTAAAAGACGGGGTCAACATATTTCGAAACTAACGAAGTCACCACATATGTATCGTTATAGATGAGCACATGTCTTATTATCGAGAACAACGATATAATTAACCGTAAATGAGAGCACACTAGCTAGGTTCCACAACAAGGAATATAACCAGCACTCTAGCAGGGTACAATTAACTGCAATAAGGAATTATTAACCATTGATGTATCTTATTACACAATTCACTAGTGATTTGCAATGAGTTGGAAGCATTAAGAAAACCAAAAGAAATTTTGATTTTTATATATTTTTTGAAAGGAAGGTTATTTAATTGTGAACTTTGTGAACAAACTTCTTTCACCAATGCTAAATCCTTCAATAACAGTTGTAATAGAGAGCTGGAAAAGATTCAGGAATGAATTATTCTAAAGAAAAAGCTAAAATGATGATAAAACGGACACCATTACTTGAAGGACTGTTGGATTGTATTTCTCAATAGAGTCAGAGAATAATTTTCCTTTTACAAGAGTTGGCAACGGATATATAATTCCTAGCTTCGACCTATAAGATTTGCCTCCTTTTCTTGACGTGTGACTTGAGCGGGAAAAAGTTCTATTTTTCTACTATAGTGGACCTTGAATGTTTTCCGCTGATCCTAACTCCTTGAAGTGCACTATTGTGAAATCATGTACCCGCCTTTATCTCAAACAACATTTCCCGATCTTTTTCTTTCAGATTGTATGATCATGATGATCTAGTTTTATTGGAGGGGTCAAACAATATAATTGAGTGGTAACCTTTGATGTGGGACTTTGAATTGGAACATGAAAAGGTCTTACTTTATCTCTCAAAATTAAAAAAAGAACGAGAGGATCTTAACACATTTATTTGGTTACCATTTATATTTTTTTAACTTCCATTTCAACTCTTTGACTGCCGTCGTCGTCGTCATCTGGGAGACATGGATAAGTAAAGCATAGGAGTCCTGATGTGGTCATGAATGCACGTGAGCTTGATTTGGTCTCGTGGCCTTCAAATGTGTTTTCAAGTAACTCCTGAAATCAACAGAAGCACCACATATGGCATCTGGTCTTATCGTGTCAACAACAAGAAGACGACTTTCTTCGTGATTGTTTCAAGGTACTATTTCTTTCCCGTGACTCCTCGTGCAAATTCGAATTATTGTCTTCTTATTTGACTGAAGCCTCATCAAATCAAAATGAAATCAAATTGAAAGGAGTTGCATATGTATTAGCTACATGCAAGAAGACTTCAGGGGGTCAGGCGTAGCACGTAGCTGGTCGGAGGTGCAGAGAGTTCCCAATACACTCCATTTTGCTGCTAGAACTAAGCTTCACTTCTTCTTTTTTTGATTATATAATACAATTCATACATATAAGCTTCACTTAACAGAGTAATGTGCTGGGATACAAAGCGAAACTACTGGCGCAAATCTGTGCCCCAATGAATGGAAATCGCTTTCGAAGAGGAGGGTCCCAAATCCTGTATATGAACAGGAGTCGGATAGCACCACTTGAAAAAAGTAACAATTATGTACATGATGTACCTGTCTCAATCTGAAACGATGCCTCTCCCGATTGTAAACCTGCTCATGGCGGTAGGGGCCACTTGTTTGACGAAATCATGCGCCTTGAAATATCCTTTTGTTTTAACCAAAAAATATAAAAAATCTTTTCCTTGTTCGAGGGTATAAAAGTTTCTCCCCAGCAGTCTTGTTAGTATGTCAGAGACTCGAGAATGTGACACAACAACGTGTAGTTGCAAGACTAAAAATTAAATTTGCATACTACTACTATATAATACTCTCTCCGTTCCAAAATACTTGACGCTTTTGAGCCATTAACTTTGACCACTTGTGTTATTTAAAAATTTTATGCAAACAACAAAACAATCATGTCATGATTGAAGTATCTCGAATGTTTCAATGAGTTATAAATAAATAAATAATATTTGCGTAAAAAAATTGAATACGACGAGCGGTCAAACGTAGTGTATGAATGTCAAAAGCGCCAAGTATTTTGGAACAGAAAGAGTAGTATAGCTGTTCCATTGTTTCGTTTTGAGAAACCAGATCAACAACAATAAAACTAGCGAACAAAAATGATGCCGGTATAGTGTTCCGTTGCCAATTGCCATTTCACCCGAGTTAAAGGCTTTGCAAGCTTCGATCGAACATAAAGAGAGAGAAGGTTCATAAAGCCCAATCGATGAGAGCGGCGAGCTTGACTTCTTCGGCGGCGCGCGGAGTCGTCGCCCATCGCGTGCCGGCGGCCGCGCCAACTGGAACAGGACCCCACTAGCCTGTAGGCACGCTGCGTGCCGCTGTCAGTGTGAGAGCGTGCGACACTAGTCTGGGGCTTTAACCCAAATGACCGAAATGCCCTCGGAAGCTTCCGCGCGGCTGGCTTTTTTCAGGCACGTGGGGCCCCGTGCTGGGAGGCGCCCGGCCCGGCGATGGCGTGTCGCCTGGGATTGGATTGGATCGCGGCTGCGCCTTGCCGTGGGGGGGAAGGCGCACGTCGGCGTCACCGGTGACGCCAGCCGGCCCTGTTAACTAGGGTAGCTTGATGCTGTCCCGGCGGATATATAACACGTACCACTGTGAACGCAGCATGGAGGAAGATCTTTTCGAGGGGCAGCTTAGCTCTGGCCACCAAGCTCGGCCGCTTTGGTCTAGAAGGATGCGTTATCTTATCCTCTTGATAAATCGAATCATGATCGATGTAATTCCGGGATCGTGATCACACACTTTACAGCGCCCGAAGTGACATACACGCAGGGACCACGCTAGGATTTATGATATAGAAAAAGGACCAAACAAGTATATATATAATCCATTTGTTAAAAGTTGAGAAAGTACACCGAACAAGTATATGATCCACTCTCTCTTAAGTTGAGAGGGGCCAAATAGTATAATGATCCATTCTCTTAACAATTACATAATCGTATAGAAAGGACCAAACATGACGTAGGGACTTGCATTGTCATCTTGCTATCGAACTGAACGAATCCATCCATCCCAACCCCTTCAACTATATATGAGGACGACAACCCAAGCGCAGTGTTTAATTAAGAAGGTGACAGGAAGATGACTCTATTGCGAGGGACTGGATGAGGAAAACCAGTAGGAGTACGGCAATACTGAGTGGAATGGTTGGGCGGGAGCAAGACAATAAGGCAAGGCAGTGCCGAAAAGAAAACTCTCTCGCAAGTGGCAATATTGTAAGCCCGTTGATATAAATGGCATTTGAAGAGTGGTCGTTCTTAACGACGACAAAGAATTAAATTTCCGTTTGCATAGGATTATATCCCGTCCAGATGCATCGTCCACAGAGGCCACAGTGTTGAGATATGCTCCTTAGCAGCCTGGCCGGTAGCAGCCATCGATCATAGTACCAGAACGCTCAGTTGTTAAATTGATTCATAATTATATATTGCAATCAATCTTAAACTAGTGTTAAGTACTTTTGAGCAACTATCCGGACTGAAAATAAATTTTCATAAGAGTGAATTGTATTGCTATGGGGCTGCAAAGGAATGTGAGCAAAATTATGCACGCATCTTTGGTTGCAACACGGGGTCCACCCCCTTCAAATATCTCGGAATCCACTAGGGTAGCTTGATGCTGTCCCGGCGGATATATAACACGTACCACTGTGAACGCAGCATGGAGGAAGATCTTTTCGAGGGGCAGCTTAGCTCTGGCCACCAAGCTCGGCCGCTTTGGTCTAGAAGGATGCGTTATCTTATCCTCTTGATAAATCGAATCATGATCGATGTAATTCCGGGATCGTGATCACACACTTTACAGCGCCCGAAGTGACATACACGCAGGGACCACGCTAGGATTTATGATATAGAAAAAGGACCAAACAAGTATATATATAATCCATTTGTTAAAAGTTGAGAAAGTACACCGAACAAGTATATGATCCACTCTCTCTTAAGTTGAGAGGGGCCAAATAGTATAATGATCCATTCTCTTAACAATTACATAATCGTATAGAAAGGACCAAACATGACGTAGGGACTTGCATTGTCATCTTGCTATCGAACTGAACGAATCCATCCATCCCAACCCCTTCAACTATATATGAGGACGACAACCCAAGCGCAGTGTTTAATTAAGAAGGTGACAGGAAGATGACTCTATTGCGAGGGACTGGATGAGGAAAACCAGTAGGAGTACGGCAATACTGAGTGGAATGGTTGGGCGGGAGCAAGACAATAAGGCAAGGCAGTGCCGAAAAGAAAACTCTCTCGCAAGTGGCAATATTGTAAGCCCGTTGATATAAATGGCATTTGAAGAGTGGTCGTTCTTAACGACGACAAAGAATTAAATTTCCGTTTGCATAGGATTATATCCCGTCCAGATGCATCGTCCACAGAGGCCACAGTGTTGAGATATGCTCCTTAGCAGCCTGGCCGGTAGCAGCCATCGATCATAGTACCAGAACGCTCAGTTGTTAAATTGATTCATAATTATATATTGCAATCAATCTTAAACTAGTGTTAAGTACTTTTGAGCAACTATCCGGACTGAAAATAAATTTTCATAAGAGTGAATTGTATTGCTATGGGGCTGCAAAGGAATGTGAGCAAAATTATGCACGCATCTTTGGTTGCAACACGGGGTCCACCCCCTTCAAATATCTCGGAATCCCTATGCACCATAAGAAATTATCAAATAGTGATTGGATGATAATTGAGGAAAAATTTCAGAAAAAGCTTAGTAGTTGGAAAGGCAAATTACTTTCGGTGGGTGGAAGACTAGTTTTAATAAACTCAGTCCTCACAAGCCTAGCAATGTATATGCTTTCCTTTTTTGAGGTTCCTAAAGGGGTTCTCAAAAAATTGGACTACTATCGCTCGAGGTTTTATTGGCAATGTGATGAACACAAGAAAAAATATAGGCTCACTAAGTGGAGCATCTTGTGTACACCGAAGGATTGTGGAGGGCTAGGTATCCAAAACTTGGAAATTCAAAACAATTGCCTTTTAAGCAAGTGGCTATTCAAATTAATGAATGAGGAAGGAATTTGGCAAACCCTCCT
>LAPY01000183.1:47077-59822 GCA_000970635.1 Eragrostis tef
TCCGGCGGCCGCGGCTCCGGCGCCGCCGTCTGCAGGTACCGGACGCCGGAAGGCACGAACGGCTCCGCCCACGGGTTCAGCCCCCCGCCGCCGCTCACAATCGCCATCGATCGGGTTCTTCTTGCTCCTTGATCTGCTGCTCTTGCGTCACGCACTCTCGCAGTGAGCTCTCGAACACTTTCGCAGTGCAGGTGTGGATGGGATCTCGGAGTGGATAGGGACGGTACGGTCCTCGGAACGAACCCATGATTTAATAGTGGCGCGCCGGGATCTTTCTGGCCGGCCGGCCGGTCGGTCTTATCCGTTACGAGCGACAGGCCCACGGTATTGTTTGCTTGTTTTCCCAACCATCGGCCGCGTGCAGATGGGCCCTCGCCGTCCGGCCATTGTCATCCTCCCACGTGGCATATCCGGGGGGCTGTATAGAATGGAGGAATGAAAAATACAGAGATAAGAAAAAAACGCAGGAACAAAAAAATACAGAAATTGAAAAAGCCACAAAACAGTAGGAATTCAAAACAGAGAAATTGAAAATTTAGGGCGTTTGGATTGCAGGAATAGAAATAGAGGAACAAAATTGTTATGACGACTAAATAAAATCTCTAGAGCTATACTGTTATTATTCATTCCTCCACAAATTGAAGTAGTAAGCTTCATGGAATGGCAGCGCTCTTGCCTCTATTTCGAAAACAGCAGTACCCTAAACTACCTGTATGACATTTCCTAACCCAAAGAATCTAGTGCATTAGCTCATAAATAATTGTTTCATGCAGATCATTAGACTGCATTGCACTAATTTTTATTTGTAAGTCAATGGATGGTACACGACTCAACGAGAGTACTGGCTTATCTCCTTTGGGTGCTCATTTGTCCTTCGTAGTTTTTCTCTCATTGGAACGCATGCGTTGCTTAATCTCAGTCTCTTTTGTCCTGAATTACTCATTTCAAATTTGTATCCCTTATCGAGTTTCTCTCTCCCCAAATATTTATGCTCCTTGGCCACCGGCAGACTACTAGTACTACGCACGCGCAGCCACCGGTCCCAGCTGCCAGGTGCAGCTCCTCGATGCATGTCGCTTCAACACAATGGCACTTAACGGAACATGTGCGGCTGATTAACTCCCCCTTCGCACGCAGGAAATCTTTCCAAGAGTTCGGAGTGGATTGTTTCATTCCTCCATTCTATGGAAAGGAAATGTGGATTCCTCTGTTCCAAATGCATGTGACGTCAGCAGAATGCAGGAACTGGTTCTTTTAAAGTTTCCTTTGAAAATCCTTCTAAACGGGCCTTGATACATCAGCGATTGGGCAATGTTCACCCATCTGCTGTTGTTGCGGTTCTCAAATGAAAATTATCTCAGGGGCCGTTTGGATTGAGGGAATTTCGAAGGAATTTCAAAGGAAGATGTTCCTGTGAAAAGGATTCACAGTTTTGCGTTTAGAACGGAGGAAATGAGATTTCCTTTCCTCAGGAACGGCACCATTTCCTTCACAAAACGTAGGAAAGAAAACATCCACCAGAAGCTAAAGGAAACTTTCCTTTGAAACTGAGAGCGCGAGGGATGGGCTAACAACGGCAAAACCATCGTATTTGCACTCGACACCCTGCCAAGCCTGCACGCCTGGAATATGCACAGAACGTGGAAGCAATTGCTAAGTGTCTTCAGTGGATCTACAACAAAATCAATTGCTAACTAGGTACTAAAATTTTGTCTTATTATCACAATACGCGCAGAACGTGGAAGCAAAGATTCCAATCGATTAGAGTAGTAATGAACATGAGCTGGATGAATGGATAAAGATGTTACTTTATTAAAGACAACAAGAGGTTAATAATTATATTTATGTGCATTGAATAATGGTTATATGGTTCCTATAAAGATTTTATTTAGTAGTAATGCATTTAGTTCCTTTCTTTTTCATTCCTGCAATCCAAACACCTCAAATTCTCCATTCCTCTGTTTTAGATTCCTACGGTTTTGTCATGTCTTACTTTCCTGTGTTTTCTCTATTCCTACGTTTTTTTTCTATTCCTTTGTTCCAACCGGGGCCTCAACGAAAACATCTAATCTTTCTCCATATTGATGTCACATTTGGGTGCCCAGTCATGCATCCTTCACTTCCCATGCTAGGGGATGGGGAATAGGGAGCTGACTGCACATCCATGACTTCACCAGGGAAGGACGAGGATTTGGATCCTGCACTACGTATTTCACCGCCCTAGCTTTCCAAATATCAGGAGAAAGTTGATGCGGTGGAAGGATGATTCCCAGTGCCTTCTAATCCTACGTTTTCATCCGAGTCTATGTGATTTTATTACTGTCTGAGTGCCAATCATTTCGTTTCACGAATAGAATTAATTGGCATAGCAAAGTTCGGTCGAGACCTAGCTACATATATATGAACATGCTGAATGCATAACATATTTTTGTGTCTTTCATTGTATCTTCATATTTTTGCGGACCGCTAAACTTTTGACACGTACAGATGAGAAATTGGTGCACAGATTGAATTGGGTGAGAGATAAAATTTAAACAAAATTTTCTACAAAACACTACCAAAATGCGGCATCGTGGCTAGTTTGAAAATTGCAAAATGCAAATTTAGTTGTAGGACACTACATTTTTTATCACCTTCAACACACGGTAGGGAAGAGGCTAAGCTCAACTTTCTTTCTATCTCAATGCACTAAGTAATTACAACTTAAAACTTTGCAGAAACATCCATACTATGAACAATAAAAAAAACCATAATTCAGAAACTAACATACTTTCTTTCTTCAATTTACTACCTGCCATATTCTGTTGTCTTAAGTGGACGTGTAGTTACATTCTAATACACTGCCACCTGGTTTGGCATATGTAGAGTAGTTAACCAATGCCTTCACCATTGTCAGGCTTTGACAAGAGTAGCAAGTAAATTCAAAAGATCTTGATCTTGACTCAAACTTTCGTACTAGCTGTCGAGCAAGCAGTAGCAGCAGTCAGCAGAGGACCGCCCATAGCACATCGCCCAACTAACAGGACATTAGCCCGATTATACTAGCAATTTTTTCCTCTTCATCTCCTTCTTAGTAGTGGTGGCGGATGTCCATGTTCTGTCTTTGAGCGAATTCCTTCTGTGCCATTGAAAATTTACTTGTTTCCTTATTTGCCATGAAAATATATGAAGTTCCTTATCTGCCATCAACTTCAAATTTTTGATGCCTTTAGTGCCACTATAGTTAATTTAGTCATCTAAACGGTGCTAAATGACATATGTAAAGATGGCATTGCCCCTAGAATAACACACATCTTGTTTGATGAAGACCATCACATGCAATTTATGAAAGAAAACAAAGAAATATGAAGACATCAGTGCACATTTGAGCAACAAAATGCAATAATATTCTCACAAAAAGCATAAATATAGCTGCGCGTCACTATCCTCAGCCACCACTTGTTGCAATATATGAAAACTGACTGTTTTAGTGACTAAAACAAACAAAAAATGTCAAAAAGTGGCATTGAAGGCATCAAAATTTAAGTCAATGGCAAATATAGAACTTCAAATATTTTCATGGCAAATAAGGAAGGAAGTAAATTTTCGATGGCATAGAAGGAATTCTCTCTCTGTCTTTAAGAGAATTCCTTCCATGGCATCGAAAAATATATATTCTGAAATTACTAGCAATGAGGATATGGACAAGGGGGATAATAATGCGACTGTACTAGCTCAGTTACATGATTGAGGTGCTTCTGATGTTGCTGACTCCGGAACTGTGTGCACGAGTCAAAATAATTCATATGTGCAAATTGGTTCTGCTGCTATTGTGTTGACAAAAATGGAGCATAATTTGCCAACAATGATGCCTAGAAAATATGGTCTGATAGATCATGATTTAAAGTCCAAAGAAAGCAACACCTTCACTGAACACGATGGCAATGAAATGCTTAATATTCAGTCAAAGCCGAGGACGGCTTTGTTTCAAGGGGGACAGGATGATGAGCCCATGGCTCATCAAATCATTTCTGTTAGGAATACAGGAAGTATTTGCTATAATTCAGATATTGAAGATGGTAATTCTCTCTACAAAAATGTTATTCAGTTTGGTATGATTCCTTTTGCTGAAAAATATAGTACAAAGAAAGAAATATTTACTGTCGCCGGCATGATGTCATCGATAACTACTGGAGGTCCGGTATTGCTCGAGAAAGAAGATGAGATATATCAAGAAAATATATCTGTATTGGTAGCATGCAGATTTAGATCAAGGAGAAGGCGCCAAGTTGACTTCTATGTGCGTGGTACAAAACTGAATGAAGGCACCAAAGAGCTGCTCATATTGATTAAGTAATAATGTTGAACTATAAGTGAATTGCCCACCTCTCTCCATCAGCTTAGGCTTTTGGGTGAACTGGTTGGTGCATGCAACTCAAATATGGTATCATCCATGTTGGGTCCGGTCATGTTTATGTCCGACTCAACCATGTTAAGATCGAGTCTAAGACATGGTCGATGGGTGGCCTGCGTGCCTTATACCCAGGGCCAACACCCATGTACGGGATCTGGTTTTATCGTGGGTTTATTTGTTGAGAGTTTATTCTCTTGAGCTCACGGTGGCGCCGCCATCGTCCCTGTCGTGGTGACGGTAAGTATCAATCCTTGTTGGATTAAGAAGAAGGGCGTGTCAGGATCCTTTTTCTTAGGTGCGTGCTTTGGTTCCGGCTGCTGGAATCTCATCTTCTGATCGTGATTTGAAGCATCACGGGTGGAAGAGTTCAGGATTTGGATTGCAATCTGCTGTAAGCCAATCCCTTTATCTATCAATCTTGCTGCTGCTAGTGTTAATCGAAGACCATTTTTTCTCCTGGTTGATTCTGCCGTGAGATCAATTATTGCTACTTAGTTGCTTGTCTGCCGTAAAGGGCCAGCTTGAGTTCGTTGTATTGCTGATTAAAGATTTTTATCATTAAATTGATATTGCTACCGTGGTGAAATATTCTTTGCCAATTCTGCTGCTAGTGTGTGCTTGTTCGTTTTACCGTGAAAGATTGAGAACAAAAACTCAGGCATGTCGTCGTGTCCTCATCACAGCCTAAGCTTATGAAGAGGGATGGACAATTCATTTATGATTCAACAATACGTATTAAACCGCACGTAGCGTGGATTCAACAATGAATTGATTTTTTTTTTGTTGTCACAACTCATGATTAAGTCTGAAACTGGGCAGCATTTTCTTTCGAATAGTGAAACGATAGTGAAACTGCCCTGCATGAACATTGGACAGTACGTTCGTCATTGGCAAAGCGCGTTCCTAACTACTACGATTAGAGCTGAACATTAATGGACGCTTTGCATATGCATATACTTCGTGACATGCAGTTTGTTCTCTTTACAGTGGCTTGTTGGAGCTTCAATGCAGCCAGACTTCAGTGTGGCAATCCTTTATCCCTCGCTGATGAAAAACTTTCGTATCGCAGCGATATTGGATGAGACAAGAAGAGCAAAAAAAAAAAAAAAAAAGGAAAGAAAAAGAAAAAGACGCGCGATCTTACATTGTGGTACTTGGTGCCATTGTGTACATGAGCACATGTTCATTTTGTTTTTGCAGGCATGTACAATGATTTGTTGGGTTCACTAACTAAAATATCTCGTCAAATTGCTTAAAGAAAATCAGCATACCAGTAAGGTTTAATATTGCCATTTCTTTATAGCAAACTGATAACGGAAATAAAAAAATTACTGCATCTGAGAGTCAGTGAGTTAGTCTGCTTTGCCGCGTTATCTCGTTTACAGTGCGAAACTCAAACTATGCACAAGCAAGAAAAGAAGAAACCAAACTAGATAGGAATGCAGGGTCGTTGCAGCGAAGAAGAGGAAGGCGATTTCGTCGCTGTTGATCTGCACGTATGGTGAAAGTCCACTAATTCCCGGCAAAAGGAGGCCAAGAAATCCATGCGCCCGGAGGCTTGACGCGGCTCGTTCGAGTGCTCTGTAGGCAGGGGCGGAGCTAGCAATTTTACATAGGGGGGGCCGTCCAACAAGCTCAACATATAGTAACATAGATTTCTTCTTATATATGTATGCATTAAATATTTGTAGAACAAAATTTGTGTAGTCTCATTACATAAAGAGAAAATACTGAAAAAATGTTTAAAAAATCTAACCTTTCGTGCTATGATGCTAGTCGTACTCTACGACTCTTTATAACATTGAAGTCATCAATAAGACTATCAGTTGTGAACTCTACTGCAATCTCTTTCTCGATGTAGATTATTAAACAATCCCTTAGAAACCCATCTCCTATTTTATTTCGAAGCCTTGTCTTAACAAGTTTCATTGCTGAGAAAGCACGTTCTGTTGTTGCAGTTGAAACTGGTAATGTTAGAACAAGACGAATCAACCTGTAAAGAGAAAAATATGTAAGTACTATAGTAAATTATAAGAATTATCAAACATAGTAAGAGATGCAACTAAATAAATGAGAATATTATATAACCTGTCTATCAAGTAATAGTCGTCTGATTTTCCAGTTTCGACTAATCGACGACAAAGTTCAGCAACAGTTGACAAATTTTGAAACTTCGGATGTGTAGTTACATCTAGTTGATAATGTTGTAATTGATTTCTTAAAATAATTCTTTCTTGCTCTGAGAAATCAGCAGGGTAGAACTTTGAAGCTAGCAAGCACACATCATCAATTTCCAATGAACTAAATGAATTCTTAGGATCCAAAGAAGTGCACAGAGTAAGAAGCTCTGTAGCTTGTTCACTGAACCTACAATTCAACTCATGTGCTTGTTGATCAACTGCAGCTGTGAAAATGTCATATCTATAGTGATGCTCAACTGTCATTTCATCCTCTGCACGAGACCGAACATAGTCAGCATAAAAGGCATTCATATCCGGAACTTTAATTCCTTGTTTATTGCAAAATGATGTCACATCACTAATAAGACTAGTCCAACCATTGTCTCTTAAATTCTGAATCAACTTTTTGGTAGTGACAACATCATCCATAGCATTCACAATGTCTTGAGATTTCTGTTGCAACTTCTTGCAAAGCAAGTCTGTGATGCCCATGAGTTCTTTCATAACATGCAGTATAAAAACAAAGTCAAATGACATCATTAATTTAACAGCACCAGATGCCTTTGCTCTTCCGGACTGAGAAGTTCCTGGACCTTTAGAGTTAGCAATATCTTTCAGCACTAGGAATGTAGGCTTGTAAATCTTTAAAAGGCTACAAATGGAATTATAGTGTGAGCTCCACCTAGTATCACCAGGACGCTGCAAGGTTCCAACTTGATTAGCACCCCTTCCAGTTTCAAGCTCATCAAGCTCAATTAAATGCTCTATTTCTGCAACTTGATTGTCATGCAAGTCGTCATTTCTCTTACGTAATAACTTCGTATAGCATCTATTGTTACTTTAAGACGCAGCCTGTTCTTCCTAATGTCTTCATCTGTCTCCTTCTCCACGATACGTTCGATTTGATCTGGTTGATTCTTCATATTTTCGTAGCACTGAACAGAGTACTTATGAGCTGAACTACAATCCTTTCCCTCATGAGTCAAGAATGCACATCGTTCATTATCATTAACCTTTTTCCAGTTTCTGAAACCTGTCACTGTGAATGCATTTGATCCTATTTTTCCAACTGGTTTCTTAGAAAAAAGAAAGCAAGGAAAGCAAAAGGCCGCATCTTTTGCAGGTGAATACTCTAACCAAGAAAAAGATTTGAACCAATGAGCCTGAAACCTGCGTGGATGTTTCTTTGAACCAGAAGTAGGATATGTATCCTTGATAAATTGGTACGGGCCATGTTTGATATACACTTTGATAACTTGATCCCGCTCATCCGGAGGATAGTCCCAAATTTGACGTCGTAAACCTGGATCTCGTTCCACTGCCATAACACTAGTATCCTCTGAATTGACTCTAGGAACTTTCTGTGTTGGTTGGATTGGAGTTTCTTCCTCCCCCTCCTCATTTTCTTCCTGTTGTGCAGCAAGCCAATCGGCAATCTCTTCATCTAACTCGTCTCCCAATGCATCTGGCACGTTGTTGTCTTTGTTGTAAAAGGATTCCAATGTCTTCAGCTTACGTTTAGTCATGATTATCCTTCAATGATTAATCAAAATTGTATATTAGTTAGCATAGCATCGTCAAGAGCTATAAGGATCTAATGTAATGGAATCAAGAAATTCAACAGTTCATTAAGAGTCTTACCTTGCCTTGGTTGTTAGAACTAAGTGGCAGGAGGCAGCAGCGGAAGAACAAAATCAATCATCGACGGATCATTGGGTTCCTTGGCTTGTCTCCTGGACTGCGCTGTCGCGTGCCGTGCTGCTACTGATGTCGTGCGGTAGAGTGCAGGCGTGCGTTGCGGCGGGTGGCTGCGGCGGCGCGGTTGCTAATTGACGCAGTTGCCGCTGGTGATACGTGATCGATCTGACGATCTCGATCGGGAAGGCCGTAGGCATGCAGTGCGGACGTTAGCAGGCCTGAAGCCCATGCAACAAGTGACTAGCTTAAGCATTATCTGTTAATTAAAGAAGCCTATTAAAATTTTTTTTTGCTTCCACGTTGGGGGGGGCCACGGCCCCTGCTGGCCCCCCCGAGGCTCCGCCACTGTCTGTAGGGCGCATCGAAGACAAAGACGCGGCCAAGTTTACCTCCCAGCACCTTCCAGTCCTATACAATAAGGCCATTTCGGTTTCATGTGAAGAACTTGATCTCTCTACCACTTTATTATCCATCTATCTGCATTCGATCTACAGAAGAATTGGCACAGATGAAACCGGGGGCTTGCATGCGGTGGACAATATATGTGGATCGGGAAACACTCATCGCTAGCTACCTTGATTTATATCGGCCTGTGTGCTTGGGTACATAGGGCTTCAGTTCCAGCTCATTTGACTGAGCATTGATTAACTGAAGTGTTCCACTAGGGGCCAGAGGGAACCCAATAATAAAGGGTCAAGGTGGTAACTGATGGAATAGAATGCACTACGCCAGAGAGATTACAGCGAAGGTGCGTAATGATGTCTTCATGTTTCTCATCTTCTTTCTCACTTATTAGTTGATCATGCGTGAGGTGGTTAGATTGGTGTTCTTAATGGTTGTGTAGCGTTGCATAAAGACGACAACATTTTCCCTCACAAGCTATCAATGCGCCCTATCCATGCTAGTCGTGAACCGATCATTGGTTGTGATCTCATAGTACTACAAACACTACAAGATAATCCATCTTTCCTGACAGTTACAGAGAAGTGGCCTACAGTTTGAGTCTCCTAATTCATTTTTTCCCTAATGGCCGACAGTTATCTAGTACAAGAGAGTGTAATTTCATACAGGTTTTGCTATTTGCCCACAAAGTTATCCCCCACAGACTCATTGCCTACAATACTAAAAGCATGTTTGGATCCAACCAGGTTATAAGAATCCAGATTTTAAAAGCTGTAAAGGATCCAAACAGAGCAGATTATAGACTAGATTAAGAATCCAGATTATGAGATTTTAAGAATCCCATAATCTGGCCTAACCCAGCTATTAGGAGATTTTATCTGGTAAAAGACCCACTGTCCTTGACAAGTTTAGGACAATTACCACGAATGCCACTGCCTACCGAATCGTTTTCCCCGATATCATCGTGCGCGCGTCCCCTCGCGCGAAAAGGAAAAAAACGCGCCTCTTCGGTGAACCGAGCGCCTCCCTGTCACACCTGTTTTGTAAAGGCAAAACAGATTCCCGCTTGTGTGCCAGGTTCAAGTTCCACACAAGCAGTGACTTCATAAATGGTAAACAAAGTATATCCATATCCGAATTATTACAAAGTATCGTTATTACAAAAGGACCCTTGGGTCTAAAAGAAAAATTACAATTACTGCAGTGGAAGGTAAATAGATAGCGAAAGCGCCCAAGACTCCACAGGCAATCGACCGGTGAACCGCACGCCTAATACTCCGCTCCATCGTCCTGAGGATACTCCCCTTCTTCTCCTGTAGCTGATGATATGGTGGGGGAATAGCCGTGAGTACATAGAGTACTCAGCAAGTGGGGGAAACAGATGACATGAAGGCAAGGCAAGAAAGGCTATAGGGTTTATTGCAGAAAGCACGTTTTTATTTCACAACATTAAAATGCAACCTATTTATTTACTAAGTGTGAGGCCAACCCAAGAACCCATAGGTAAGATAACCAACCAAACCATCCCAAAACCAACCACCAACCACCTTCTATTCATGCGAGGGTTCCAGGCCGCTCTTGACCGTGAGCACGGCTGTCATGACAGTTTTACTTCTCTGCAGAGGTCGCGCCACTTTACCCACAAGTCGTGATTTCGTCCCCTGTTGCCAGGTGGACTAGGAATCTCAATGGCATATGGATATATCAAAATGGATTTTCTACTTTGCGATAGCTGGGTTATCATAGTCTTGAGTACAGTAATTAGATGAAGTGAGCTGGATATTTCTTCCTCTTTTTATGTTCTCAATTTTTCAACAAAAACTTATATGCTGCCTTTTGTTGCAGGTTTCTGGGACATGTATGACCCAGAGGGTTACTCTCTGTGGTTCTGTGACTATAAGTACAATGATGAGAACACAGTCTCATTCGTAACCATGAACAAGGTTGGTGGGTTCCTGCAGAGGATGGATCTGTGCCGCAAGTATGCCTTTGGCAAGATGCTCGTGATTGGCTCCGAGCCCCCCTTCAAGGTGAAGGGTCTCTGGCTCTTCCGTGGCCAGGAGATTCCCAAGTTTGTCATGGATGAGGTCTATGACATGGAGCTCTATGAGTGGACCAAGGTTGACATCTCTAACGAGGCCCAGAAGGAGCGTGTCAGCGCCATGATTGAGGACCAGGAGCCCTTTGAGGGTGAGGCCTTGCTTGATGCTAAATGCTTCAAGTGAGCATGCGTTTGATTGGAAACAGAATTATCAGGCCTTAAATTAATGTTTATGGAAGAGTTTGGTTACTTTTTTTTGTGGTGAGTTTTGGTGGTTGTCAATGTTGATCTAGCATACCCTGTGAACTGATTGAAATTTATGTTTTGAGAATTGTTGTCTATCTTGTGTTCTTCTGCACCTTATCTGAGGCCTCATTTGGGTGCACGGGGCAGTCAGGCAGCCCAGGGGCAGCGCCGACGCGGCCTGCTCCATTCGGCCCCGGGGTGTTTGCTCACTGTGGCGGGACCCTGACGGCGGCCTGTGGCTTGCGGGACTCGTGGTCGCGGACGACGCAACAGAGACGGGGAATGAACTGGTTGGGCGGGGCGCTCTGCCCTGTGGAAAACGCGCCGGGTGGGGTCGCTAAACCCGTCGCGGGGAGCTTCCATAGCGGTCGGCGGTCGCTGGTCCTGGGAGAAGGTGGGGAACCCGGCGTGGAATTGCGTTCCCAAAGGAACCATGTTTTTCTTCAGGTGTGACTGGTTAGCTAATAGTTTGTAAATGAAACTGAGAAAACTATCGATGGCTAAGTAAAACATAAACTTCTATCATCATTCCCTCCTGTCTGGAGTTCTTTACGTCTTCTATCATCATTCCCTCCTGTCTGGAGTTCTTTACGTCTTCTATCATCATTCCCTCCTGTCTGGAGTTCTTTACGTCTTCTATCATCATTCCCTCCTGTCTGGAGTTCTTTACGTCTTCTATCATCATTCCCTCCTGTCTGGAGTTCTTTACGTCTTCTATCATCATTCCCTCCTGTCTGGAGTTCTTTACGTCTTCTATCATCATTCCCTCCTGTCTGGAGTTCTTTACGTCTTCTATCATCATTCCCTCCTGTCTGGAGTTCTTTACGTCTTCTATCATCATTCCCTCCTGTCTGGAGTTCTTTACGTTTCAGACGGTAAAGATTGAACTAGAAACAAGTAGGATTCCTTGTCTAAACGTCAATATTTAAGAAACAGGGGGTAATTCATGAGCTCACTTTATTTGTGATAACTGAACCAATAGTAAAACCATGCAACAGAGAAGGAATAACAGAAGCACGGGAAAATATTACCAGTAAAATCTGGAAACATTTTTACACACAAGCTGCGTAATATAGGGTCTGTTTGGACCCACCCAGATTATAATAATCCAGATCTTTTAAAAGCGGTAAAGGATCCAAACAAGGTAGATTATGGACTAGATTATAGAATCATAATTATGAGATTTTAAAAATCTCATAATCTGGCCTAACCCAGCTATTAGGAGATTTTATCTGGTAAAAGACCCACTGCCCTTGACAAGTTTAGGATAATTACCACGAATGCCACTGCCTACCGAATCGTGTTCCCTCATATCCTCGTGCGCGCGTCCCCTGGCGCGAAAAGGAAAAAACGCGCCTCTTCGGCGAACCGAGCGCGCGCCCCTCTATTTCTTCCCCAACCACGCGCCCCTCTGTTTCTTCCCCACGACCTCCAACCCTAGCCGCAACAGCAGAGAGCCGCCTCTAGCGATGGATTCAGAAGGCAATGGCAAAACCAAGGATCGCCACCCCTGGGATGACCCCCCTCCTCATCGCAATTTGGATTGAGATTTCTTCAGCCAGCGGTCAAATTTCGGTGCCATCTCCTCCACTGGCGGTAATGGCGGCCTCCTTCACCATGGGTCCGACGGATTGGAGGGGCTCGACCTCAATTCCGATGCCGTCGATCTGGACAAAGGGATGAGGTCTTACGTGGAGCTTCTACAGTCTCCATTCGGCGCAGGTGTTGGGGGCCAACACCGGGGCGCCGCTCCCTCTGGTGGTGACCGCGTCCCAGCCACCGCAG
>LAPY01000183.1:110029-120366 GCA_000970635.1 Eragrostis tef
GGTGAGCGCCGGATCACGTGGCGCCCACCCCTGGAGACAGAAAGGGCCGTCGGCCTTTGTTTCCTCTTCCTCTCCTCCCCATTCCTCACTGCCCTGAAAGTCTCTCCCATCCCACTCACTCCTTCAGATTCGTTGGAATGTTGCAGGGGCAAGACATTAGGCGGTCTGTGAATGAGATGACCAACGCTCTCGTGATGGTGGAGGCTGCCAAGCTGGGATTCGCGGTCGTGGAGGATCGCAGCCTCTACCTGTGGTCATGGCAAGAGGCCACTGCTGATGGCGCTGCTAGATGGAAGCAATGCAGGGTCATTGAGCTCGCGACATTGCTCCCACTTGCCGACACATCGGATTCACTTGATGTTGTTGGTCTCGTCGAGGGGACCGATACAATTTTCCTGAGCTCCGATGTGGGCATCTTCACACTCAAGATTAAGTCAGGGCGGGTGACAAAGGTAGGCAAGAAGAGGGTATACTCTGCCGTCGTACCTTACACAGGTTTCTACTTGCCATGATTGATTGTGAGGAAAGGGTTGGGCTCAAGTAATAAATAAGAAAAGAGGTTGATGTCAAGTCTAGAGCAAATCACGCATCTCTTTGCAAGTAATCTTTTCTACGAGACATTTACTTGTGTCTTTACTTTTCATATGCTAGTAGCAATGTGCATCCTCTGGGAGGAGATCGTGATGACTCAAAGGTTAAGCGCTTCTCAAACATAAACTTGAAACTTGAATAGAATGCAAATCTTTTTAACCAAGTTGTCTGGTACCATTCTGCTTTCAAGATGGCAATTGGAACTCAATACAGTCAAGTTTTCATTCAATTTCAGATGTTGAGTCCACTGGGGTGCTCAAATAGTGAATCGATTACTGTAATAAGCGATGTCTGCATTTTTTGTATCATTCAGTTTCTCCTGCATCCATTGTATATCTTATCAGCCATGGTCCCCGCCCTACGGTTTTTAGTTAATATATTCAAATACCAAAATCATGAGACAACTCTAGAAGCTGGGAACACTCTTTTTTCATTGCAGCACACATTTCTCGATATCGGATTCGGTCAGAGAAATTGTTATGTTTGAGTTGATTAATAACAAGGGGAAAGTATTACTCGTCCGAATTCCACATGGACAGAAATTTCTCTATACCTCATTCAGACAGAAATTACTTTACAAAATTTGTTGTCATGGTTGAGGATGTTATGCAGAGAAATAGATCCATACTATACACTAAAGTGACACATCTTTTCATGTGCTTTTTCAGTCCTTTATCAAAATTTTGTTGTTTGCAATGTTGTGTGCCTTTTGATGTCAGTCATCATGATTTATTTCTCGCTTTCTTTAAGTTAATCATCTCCTACATTGGTCGCGGTTCATAGTATGTTATATTGAAATATGGTCTCACTTTTGTGCTATACCAAACCAGAGGTCGACATAGACTATTTTCTCACTTCTGCCGATGTTATATTGGATATCTACTGCAATCAGAATGCACAACCAAGTGTCTAGCTTAGATATGTATTTTTCTTTTTTAAAAAAAATACTAGTAAATATTTCCTAGCTTCATAAGGTTACATTGGTCCGGATTGGAAGGTCAGCATGATAAGGTTACATTCCTTATCAGAAGAGTCACGGAGACCAAGGTTTTTCATGACCTTGCTCTTGCCCCTGATCTCCTGCAGATATAGAAACATCGGAGGTTGTCTCCAAGATGGCCGATCAGTGGTAGCAGAGTGTTTTCTTTTAACCTTGAACTATTAGTTGTAGCAGAACTAAATGACATTGCAGTGGCAGGAAGGAATCGCCTAGCTCATGTAAGACTTAGATTAAAACGAGCTCTTACAAGGTAAAACATTGCTGTCTTGTCACTATCAGTTCAGTCTCGGCGTCTCGCAACGCCAATGCTGACAGGTTTATGACTGAATGGTGGTGATAGTGCCGGATGGTAGGATGGTGAAGTGCTCGTTGGCCGTCCTGATGACTAAATTATCCAACGAGCAAACAGAAATATTGGGGGATAGCCCCAGAAGTGGCCATGGTCGCATGACTTTGAAGTACAGTTCTAGGGTTTCATCCTGATGCTTCCGATTCCCATATGTCATTTCACTTACTTAGTTCGTCTCTCAGTTCTTACATGTCTAGGTGATGACCACATGATCATGTACTAGCATGTTCTATGTGAGGATGATAAAGTTTGGCATGGAAGCGTTGATGAATGGAAAAAATGGAGCTTTTTGGCTGCATATATCTGACAAACGTATGACTGGATTGTCGTGATAGTGACGGTGCTAGGGCACTCGTTGGCCCATCCCAATGACCAAGCTGTATGATGATGCGCAAATGGCAATACTGGGGATAGCTCTTGAATGGATCGTTGTTGCATGACTTTTTTTTTTTTGACAAGATTGTTGCATGACTTCAAAGTACACTTCTAGGTTTCATCCTGCTGCTTCCTATTCCCATATGTCATTTCACCATTTAGTCTATCTCATTATCGTCCATGGTGATCATCGTATGGTGATGAACAATTTTAATTCAAGTGGCATATATATTGCTGGGAGTGGTTCATTCACGCAAGACACAATTGAAGTTTGGTGGAAAGTTAATATGGAACGGTTCCACACAATGCTATGCACACAACACATTTTTTCATCAAACAGACACAAGCCGCTTTACCTCTAGCTACAAATATGAGACATAGGTGCAAACAGTTAACTATATATGTTGCATGAACGTGCCTCTCTGTACTAGAGTTGTTGGAAAATGTCAGCACATATGGATTTTTCAGTTTATTTATCCGACAGTGGTCCTTCTTGATGGCTATTTCTAGAGCCAGTTGCTTATGTAGCCCGTCTCTGGAAATGGAAGGTAGTTCAAGTGGCCGTTGACCTAAGAAACGTGCTAGAAATGGAAACATTTCTAGAGATTCATTTTATAAGCAACTGCCTATGAAAAATCTGTTTCCAGAGGCAGACGACAAAAACATGGCCTGAACTTTGTTGCTGGCCTCTACACTGTAGGGGGCGTTGCGCCAGTGTGCGATGTGAATTTAGACGCAACCAGTTCGCTGCTTCCCTCGACTCCACCGTAACCCGTTGTCGGTGATGGTACAGTAATCCAATCAACATGACTTCTGCTGAAGTAAAAATATTGTTAATCAGCTTGACCATATTACAGGGACCGATAACAACACAGAACTATTGCCTGTCTGCTTGCGTAGCAGCACCCTGCGCTACGCCTTCTTCTGCACTCCTTGCCTCCTTCGTTTGCCTTCTTTGGTATGGCCATTATCTCATCTGCACGGATGAAAGAATTCATCGAACAAGATACGGGCAACGGGCACTTGCCAGAACTTGGGAGAAAAAACGTACGTGCAGCAGATAGTACTGTAAGTGGAAGGGAAATCTCTACAGGAGCATAGCTCCAACGCTCTGCTCAGCTGCAGGCTTCTGCACCCTGGGCCCGCATGGGCATGGGCGGGCCTCGTGTCGACGGAGACATTTGCGCACTAACACTTGCCACCCAGAGGAAGGCAGCGCCGTGCCGCTCGCGCTGGGAGGAAGGCAGCCCCAGCGCCATCGCAGGCCGGGAGGGGAACACATCATCAGCTAACTCTAGTTCGTGAATATGATGTCGGAAGGAGTCTGTCCAGATGCTTGCCTCACTCAAGAGAATAGAGGATCTGTAGTGTTCAGCTGATCGGATGGAAAGAGGGTGCAGGCATTTCTCTAGAAGAGCAACGACCCCCGCGACAACAAAAAAGTCACCACCTACAAATCTTCCGGTTGTCGCAGCCGTAGCAGGAGAGTTCATTATTGTAACAATTTGATCCCGAGTGCCTCTCAATCCAAGATTTAGTTTCCTGCTACCGTATACGCACGACAAAGGAACAGATTGTTGTGGGCATGCTCTAGATAGAAACAAATGTCTGCGTGCAATCGCACATATACCATTGCTGGGCCTGGGTGGGTTGCTTCGAGGGGTGTGGGTACATGGGCAGTTTAATAGTAGGACAGCTGATGTGGAGAGGATATATGGCCTGTCAAGTACATGCACATAATGTTGTGTGGATCAGCTTAATAGCTTTAAATATTCGCACTTACCACGTAGTGAAAGTACGGCCTAATCAATACCATAACCTTTGTCCGCAAACGGTGTGATGTTGAAACATGTTAGGATCCTGGCAACAAGTACACGTCCGGTAAAGGAGCTAGCGAAGGATGACGCCTAAGTCAAAGCCAAGACCAACGACGCGAAGGCAGCGAAGGCGGAGCGGAAGAAGCAGACGACGCGAAGCAAGACTCAATCCGAACCGCCTGGGCTATAGTCGTGTTAAGACGGCCAATGACATACATGTAAATATGACCATTCTCCCCCCTATAAATATATATTTATAGGAGGAGATGGTCCTGTAAGACCATCTGTTGTTCGGGCCACGAGCCAAAGACAAGCATTCGAACCGCACACAACTCTCTTCGAACTCTCAACTCCTTCGCCCAGCATCGCGGGCAAAGGAGGGCTTCGCGCAACGAGAGCAGCAGGGAACCTAAACGTGAACACCTTCGACCGGGGCCTCAAGGCCAGGAGGAGGGCTGCGCACTCATCGACCGACGACTCCGACCGCCAAGGAGGGCTTCGCAAGGCCATCCAGAAGCCGCGACGACCTTCGACACCTTCGACAGAACCAGACTTCATCAACTCTTCATTGGAGGGTTTCGACTCGTCATACCAAGACCTTCGATCCCCCCAACAAAACACGACACGGTACTTGCTAAGGATGAGTACACCTAACTATGCTGGCGTTTGAGTCGCTCAAGGTACTAGGTAAGGATGAACACACACCTAATTATTTGAAGTCAAATGCATCTCATATCATTCACTTGATGACACAACAGATGGCTAAGTTTTTTAGCTTGAGGCTAATAACAATGGAAAGACATCTGCATCTTTCCTGACATCTGCTGTTCCAATCGACAGAGCAACCAGGGCTCTTGCCCCTGATCTCCTCGTTCATATAGAAAAACAGAGCTGGTCATCTCCAAGATGGCAGATTAGTGATAGGACAGTTTTTCTCCTTTAACTAGTGAGAAGTAGCGTAATTGAACGATCAAAAGGGGTTGATCGAAAGACGCAAATAAAGAGGAGAAATATGATGACATGAAGTCGTGATCAGTTTGACGAGAGCAACACGAAAGCAGCGTTGCGCATCAGAAGTAACCACATATGCTTTGCACTTTCAGTATCCTGCCTGACGGTGACCGTGCTGGACGGTTTTGTGCGGTTCCTCAAAGTCCAATGTCTATGATTTGTTATGGAGTTCCATGAGGATAACAATGCAGAGGCAGGTCCTGCAAAACCATAGATGCTTGCCAATTCAGGAGCCCCGCGGCAATGCTGACGGGGGTATGACGGCAGTTATGGTGATAGTGCCGAATAGTAGGGCAGTGCTTGTTGGCCCATCTCCATGCTCCAATTGTTCGACGAGAAAACGGCAATGGTGGCAAGAAATCAAGTGGGCGCGTTTCGTGCCTCCTGCAATCTTGTTCGCGCCCTGTCTGCAACCTGTCGATCGTGTCGCCCTGTAGGAGTTTTTGTGTTTTGTGAAGCATTACATAACATGTGCGAAGAGCCACCCAACAAAAAAATGGAATACATCATCTGCATTATTGATATTGCAAGTGGTCAACACTGGATCATCGTGAGGGCTTAGTTCTCTTTAGTCAATGCCATCCCAGAACTAAACATTGCGATGCCACGCAGTGGACGCCATGCATGCATGTGAGGGCTTAGTTCTCTGAGAGCAGCAGGGAACCTAAACGTGAACACCTTCGACCGGGGCCTCAAGGCCAGGAGGAGGGCTGCGCACTCATCGACCGACGACTCCGACCGCCAAGGAGGGCTTCGCAAGGCCATCCAGAAGCCGCGACGACCTTCGACACCTTCGACAGAACCAGACTTCATCAACTCTTCATTGGAGGGTTTCGACTCGTCATACCAAGACCTTCGATCCCCCCAACAAAACACGACACGGTACTTGCTAAGGATGAGTACACCTAACTATGCTGGCGTTTGAGTCGCTCAAGGTACTAGGTAAGGATGAACACACACCTAATTATTTGAAGTCAAATGCATCTCATATCATTCACTTGATGACACAACAGATGGCTAAGTTTTTTAGCTTGAGGCTAATAACAATGGAAAGACATCTGCATCTTTCCTGACATCTGCTGTTCCAATCGACAGAGCAACCAGGGCTCTTGCCCCTGATCTCCTCGTTCATATAGAAAAACAGAGCTGGTCATCTCCAAGATGGCAGATTAGTGATAGGACAGTTTTTCTCCTTTAACTAGTGAGAAGTAGCGTAATTGAACGATCAAAAGGGGTTGATCGAAAGACGCAAATAAAGAGGAGAAATATGATGACATGAAGTCGTGATCAGTTTGACGAGAGCAACACGAAAGCAGCGTTGCGCATCAGAAGTAACCACATATGCTTTGCACTTTCAGTATCCTGCCTGACGGTGACCGTGCTGGACGGTTTTGTGCGGTTCCTCAAAGTCCAATGTCTATGATTTGTTATGGAGTTCCATGAGGATAACAATGCAGAGGCAGGTCCTGCAAAACCATAGATGCTTGCCAATTCAGGAGCCCCGCGGCAATGCTGACGGGGGTATGACGGCAGTTATGGTGATAGTGCCGAATAGTAGGGCAGTGCTTGTTGGCCCATCTCCATGCTCCAATTGTTCGACGAGAAAACGGCAATGGTGGCAAGAAATCAAGTGGGCGCGTTTCGTGCCTCCTGCAATCTTGTTCGCGCCCTGTCTGCAACCTGTCGATCGTGTCGCCCTGTAGGAGTTTTTGTGTTTTGTGAAGCATTACATAACATGTGCGAAGAGCCACCCAACAAAAAAATGGAATACATCATCTGCATTATTGATATTGCAAGTGGTCAACACTGGATCATCGTGAGGGCTTAGTTCTCTTTAGTCAATGCCATCCCAGAACTAAACATTGCGATGCCACGCAGTGGACGCCATGCATGCATGTGAGGGCTTAGTTCTCTTTAGTCTTTGGCGTTAATTTAGTATCGAAATACAGTTGGATCATTCGATTTCTAAAGTTGACAAGGTTGTTGGTGCCATTCCCCGAGCAAAGTATTGTTAGACATTTGATCATTAGCCTCCCAGGCCCGGCCGGATTCACGATTTCGCTTAATGTAATCCTAGCCTCTCAGAGAATGCAATAAATGCAGCATCTCCACAGGCTCCACCAGATGCAGTTGCTAGCTGTCGTACCAAATGCACAAAATACACCACACTCTATAGGCAACATGTAAACGATTTGTTTCCAAGATATAATTTGGTACGACCCGGCTTACATTCGATAAATCGATATGTTTTGTCTCACGCGGATCATGGATCAGGATCAGGTATTGGTTTTATCCTGATGCTTCATATTCCCATGATACATTTCATCTATTCAGTTTGTGTGCTAGCATGTCGAAGAGTAAATTGATTGAAATAGGGTACTGGGGATCTTTACCTATACTATTGAAATTCAAGCGGAATATATTTGCGGACAATGCTTCATTCCCACAAGCGAAGTTGGGTGGAATATAAGAGACGGTTTCAGGACAGAGCTATGCACACAACTTTGTAGGTTCAGATGTAGGTTCAAACAGTTTGAGGATGGCACATGCCCGTGAATCAGGGGCATGTAAATATATTTTCTAAACGATGCCTGCTAAAGCTATCGTGATAAGAATACTTCTGCCTTTTTTTCTGACAAGCTTGGCACCCCAGTTGTTTGGCATGTCGAAGGAAAATAACATCCAGCAGCATATTTAGGGTGTTCGTTTCTTTAGGCTAAACTTTGGCTCTATCATATCAAATAGAATCTTGTCATTTAGAAGTATTAAATAAAGGGTAATTCGCGAAACGAATCTAATGAGCATAATTAAGCTATGATTAGCAAATTGTTACTGTAGCATTACTGTACCAAAACATAGATTAATTAGGTTCATTAAATTCATCAAATTAGCACTCATCTATCCAAAAAGTTTTAGAATTAGCTTTATTTAACCCTTTAAAATGATAAGATTCTCTTGGATGTGACAGGACTAAAGTTTAGGCTGAAAGGAACAAATACCCCTTAGTCCGAGTTCCAGCAAGAAATGTAACGGGAATCATCACACACAGGGACAGTAAACAGGCTCTGGACACCGTGCACTGTGGATTCTATGTGTGCCACATGTTATCCGAATGCACGGGCATGTAGCCCATGGTTACAAGAGGCTCAGTAGCACCTGAGGTCCTGGGTTCGATATTCGGTGGGAGCGAATTTTTAGGATTTACGGTGTTGTGTTTTCAGCGGTAGGCGACATGGCCGTCTGTAGCGACAGGCCAGTGGTAACTTCGTCAATCTCGACGATTTGTTGGCTTAGTCTTCGAAGATGCTTATAGGAGTAGAATTTGCGTACGTGCGTTCATAGGGGTGAGTATGCATGCGTTGTAAGTGTTTGAATTATACTGTGTAATAACAAAATTATTCGAAGATAAGAGAAGTGTTTTAGTTTGCCCAATAAATCTCCTCCTAACGATGTAAGTATTGGACAACTTATTCCATATATAATAATATCTTTTGGCTTTGTTTTCTTTAATGCACTCGTAACATATGTTTTCTTCTTCTTTTTTGAACTGTAACATGTGTTTTCTTAATATGTGCAGAAGCACCCAAGAGAAGGAAGCCAATTATTAGAAGACCAACTATATAGGGGTGATTGGTTGGTTGGTTTTCCTCCAACCAGGCTCGTCGGATGCAAGTTCGGCCTGATTAAATGCATGGACGTGCTAATAGGCCTGACCCGAGCGGTGCAAAATGAGCTCTCCAGTCTGGCTCACTGGAGACGGATTTAAACTCGTTTCTCCAGCGTGAGCGCCGGCGCGATCAGACAAGAGAGGAAAAGCTAAGAAAAAATGCCAAACAAACAAAAGCCCCTGAACGTGGTCAGCCTGGTTTGTTAGAGGCTGGATCCACCCATGTAGGGCTGGTAATAAAACTCGCCGCTTGCAAGCTAACTCAGCTCGAAGCAAGCTCGGCTCGGCTTAGCTCGACTCATTTTAATTTATAACGAGCTGAGCTAAGTTTTTAGCTTGTTAATTTTACGAGCCAACTCGAGTCAGCTCATGAGCCAAAACAAGCTCCGTAAGATGGTAATGCAAGTACTTTTGTAGGTGAGGTCAGAATTTTAGTCCAGTGAAGGATGGTTTTGATGCACTACTATTTATTTTTTATATATTCCGGAATGGACATTTAATTAATGTATTTGTGTGAACATTAGGACATGTTATCTTTTTATTCGAATGCTTGTTTAAGACATTTGAGTTACCTTAGAAAGATGGACATGCACGGGGTGATGACATATGCTATTTGCGCATGTGCTATTGTTTTTTCCTTTTAAAAAGCTATTGAAAAACAATTTTTTTTTATTTTTAGCTTGTTGAATCTTAATGAGCTAGCTCGTGAGCATAGCCAAGCCGAACTATGATTTTTGCTCGTTTACCTTAATGAGCCGAGTCAAGCTAGCTCGATATTCTAATGAATTAGAGTGAGTTGAGCCGAGCCGAGCCGCAGCAGCCAGCCCTACTCACATGCGAGCGCCGGCCATCAATCCAATCACGCCCTATGGTTCTTCTTCTTTCTTTTTTTTTCTTTTTGTTTTGGCGAGGGACGCCCATAGTGTTTCAGCTAGGCTCGTGCGCTTCATCCTTCATGAGCTTGTTCCTCTGCAGGGTGAATATCACGATCCGAAGGGTACGGGGCAAAGAATACAGATCTTTGTGACTGGGCTAGTAAAGGACATGGCACCATGGCCAGAACTTTTGAGAGAGAAAAAAAAAGACTGGGATGTTGAGCAGAAAAGGATGGATAAAAGTTCGAGTTGTTGGGTGAGAAGAAGAAAACGATGATGGCACCATGGACGCCGCTCCCCTCGCGTCCTCGCCCTCGGTAGCCCGCGCGCCTGCCGCGCTGCGCTTCCCCTTCAGGCTTCGTTTGGGTACAACCCGAATCAAACCACACGTGAACATACCCACGTGGGGATTGGGTGAATCCTCTCAGGCCACCCAACCCACGCCCGCGTGGCCGCCGCGTCGGGGAGGAGAGCAGAGCGAGGAGTTTTTTTTATTTTTAATCGAATATTTTATTATATTTTTATTAATAACCGCACGTTTTCAAAAATTGCAAAACTAATCGACCAGTCGCCCATCTTTCGGGCGACTAGGGCAAGTCGCCCCATGCATGGGCGACAACGGCAAAGTCGCCCCTCAGGTGGGCGACAAGGG
>LAPY01000183.1:127324-142940 GCA_000970635.1 Eragrostis tef
TCTCTTCCCCCTCTCTTCTCCTCCCTTCTCTTCTCCTCCCCTCTCCCTCTCTCTTTACGTCCAATTTAGGCCGAAATTCGGCCGTTTATAGGCCTCGGGGCCAGTCGCCCGACCGTTGGGCGATTGGGCCCCACGCCGCGCCTTGTCGCCCGTTGAACGGGGGATTTGAATCCCTGTCGCCCGCGCGCGGGGCGACTGGGCCCCACCGGACCGCGCCGCGGCCTTGTCGCCCGTTGAACGGGGTATTTGAAGCCTTGTCGCCCGCGCGTGGGGCGATTGGGTTTAATCGCCCATCCTTCGGGCGACTGGGCGACTAGTTTTACAATTTTCAAAAACGTTCGGTTATTAATAAAAATATAATAAAAAAACGATTAAAAATAAAAAAAAATTCGCAGAGCGAGCAACGAACCGTTTCCGGCCTTCGATGGAGTTGCTGGATTCCCACGCCGATCGGCGTGGATCGGGAGTGGGCCGGGCAAATCCACGCCTCAGCCAAATGCAGTTTTACCCGCGATGAGAATTTTGTCCGCATGTGGGTCACGATCCACTCCGCGGCGTGGATTGGGCCGGGATCCACGCCGATCCACGCTGATCCAAACGAGGCCTCCGCGGGGAGGGATTCGATCGTGACAGGGGGTCAAACAGAAATTAACGAAAGCTGACCTTATTTCTCTCATTCGGAATGGAATTGCACGCGACAGTTTTCAATCAAAACAAGTACTGAGCTGAAACGTTGCTAGTCGAGGCACGTTATTTCACGTTCTTGATTATATTGATGGCCCTCCAAACATGTGCTTTCCCTGAGGCCCCTTTGCCCTTGATTTCTGCGATGATTAGCATATTCTGTTGCACATGACCGATTGGGACTAAAGCCCATAAATTTCCGATTGAGTAATTCTAATCATGGTAAAAAAAAAGAGAAAAAAACAATGGTAGCAGATGAAATTGTGCTCAATCATGAACCAATCTGTCAAGCTAGTACTTCGTAATCACCATCCTCACATCAATTCTGTTTCTTCTTAAGATGAACGAATGAGATAGTAGCATATTTTTCAGGCGTTTTAGGCGTCCAGGAGCAACGGAAGTCCGGCGGCTGCGGCCTAATCACTTTGATTCTAATGGCATGACGTGGTAAATTACACAAATTGGCTACTAATTACAATACTTCCCAGTTGATCTGACAGTGAGATTGCACCATGATACTTCTAACCTATCGGTAGCATGGTCTACTGTAACAGCGCTCATAATAAAGAGCTTGATTGGTCCGTTATGTTTGATTGATGCTGGTATGCTTGCATGAGAATAATCGGGCTTACAACTACATGAATTCAGAAATCTTAATTCTTCCTGGTTTGACAGGTCGGCGTTGCTTCAATATATTAGGCCGTACATTATGAATGAGGAACTAATTCAAATATATCGCGGGCTCCTTGCTAATACAACTACCAGAGAACGGTAATTCTTCTCGGCTTCTCACGGGAAATATTATTTGCATAGCTTCCTGCCTCAACCTCCTCTCTCAGACGAAGCACAGAAGCTGGCTACACCGTAAAGGTTCTCAAGAAGAAATCATCTCCTAGTTGCAAGAAAAGTACCGATTGTAGCAACCTGATACCGAATGCCTCCCAATCCAAAAGTAGTTTTCTACCGCACACGATTTACGACAAGAAGCAGACTGTGTATGCGTTAGCATATTCTGTTGCACATGACCGATTGGGACTAAAGCCCATAAATTTCCGATTGAGTAATTCTAATCATGGTAAAAAAAAAGAGAAAAAAACAATGGTAGCAGATGAAATTGTGCTCAATCATGAACCAATCTGTCAAGCTAGTACTTCGTAATCACCATCCTCACATCAATTCTGTTTCTTCTTAAGATGAACGAATGAGATAGTAGCATATTTTTCAGGCGTTTTAGGCGTCCAGGAGCAACGGAAGTCCGGCGGCTGCGGCCTAATCACTTTGATTCTAATGGCATGACGTGGTAAATTACACAAATTGGCTACTAATTACAATACTTCCCAGTTGATCTGACAGTGAGATTGCACCATGATACTTCTAACCTATCGGTAGCATGGTCTACTGTAACAGCGCTCATAATAAAGAGCTTGATTGGTCCGTTATGTTTGATTGATGCTGGTATGCTTGCATGAGAATAATCGGGCTTACAACTACATGAATTCAGAAATCTTAATTCTTCCTGGTTTGACAGGTCGGCGTTGCTTCAATATATTAGGCCGTACATTATGAATGAGGAACTAATTCAAATATATCGCGGGCTCCTTGCTAATACAACTACCAGAGAACGGTAATTCTTCTCGGCTTCTCACGGGAAATATTATTTGCATAGCTTCCTGCCTCAACCTCCTCTCTCAGACGAAGCACAGAAGCTGGCTACACCGTAAAGGTTCTCAAGAAGAAATCATCTCCTAGTTGCAAGAAAAGTACCGATTGTAGCAACCTGATACCGAATGCCTCCCAATCCAAAAGTAGTTTTCTACCGCACACGATTTACGACAAGAAGCAGACTGTGTATGCGCGTGCTTTGGACTAATCTAATGTATCACTACGGCCTAAAGCCGTTCACACGTAGGCCGAGTGGGTGGGCTCTGCTTCACGGGATGCGGGTTGCGGGTACATGTGTGATTTAAAGGGACAGATGATGTGATTATGCCGCCACCACCATCGAGTCATATGCACGTAACTAAATGCAACGTGGATCTCTTCTCCCACGGTTCGGTTTGGAGGCACACTGCGCGTTGTACAAGGACCCTAATTCTCTCATTTGGAGGCACACTGAGCAACACGAAAGCAGCGTTGCGCGTCGGAAACAACTACGTATGCTTCGCACTCTCAGTATCAGGACAGTGACCGTGATGGACCGTTTTGAGTGGTTGACTCAACGTCCAATGTCCAAGATTCATGATTGAGTTCCATGAGGAATGAAGGAACCGTACAACTCCTTTGGGCCTCAGAACGAATATAGTTCTTACAAAAGGTAGATGACCACGCAGTCGTTCTTGTAATTCAGTCTCCCAATGGCAGTGCTGACGGATATGTAATGACTGCATGGTGGTGATAGCGCCGGATGGTAGGGTGGTGCGGTGCTCGTTGGGGCGTCTCCATGACTGAATTGTGCGACAAGGAAACGGAAATGGTGGCACGAAATCAAGTGGCCATTTCGTGCCTCCTGCAATCTCGTTTGTGCCCTGTCTGCGCAACCTGCTGCCCTGTAGGAGCTTTTGTCTTTTGTGAAGCATTTCGTGGGCACAACGGAACATGTCTTCATGTGTACTAGCAGTTCGCTTCGGCAGTGCTCTAAGAACTCTGTTCGAGTCCTCTGTCGTCTTAGGATCCTTGGCGTTCATTCTGTCTCAAAATATAGTTGGATCATTCGATTTCTCAATTCAACAACTAGCGGTTTGTGCCATTCTCCGTGCAAAATGTATTGACAGACATTTGATCCTAGTCCCCTAAGCCCGCTTGATTCAACATGCTGCGAGAATGCAATAATGCAGCATCTCCATCCGCTCCATCCGATGCAGCAGCTAACTCTCGTACAAAATTCAACACTACACCACATTCCATCGGTAACATGTAATAAACGATTTGTTTCCAAGGTACCATTTCGTTTCTTTTCAGAGGAGCTATACATGAAGATGAAGGGTTCCATGCGGCTATGCCTACAGTGTACCTACATTCGATTCCTCGGACGGTGCTTGAAAGCAAAAAATCATTGGGTAATAGCACTAGAATGGGACGTTGTTGCATGACTTAGGGGGGGTGTTAGTTTCTTTGGCAAAAATTTTAACCATGTCACATCAAAGAGAATCTTGTCATTTAGAAGTATTAAATAAAGTCTAATTACAAAACTAATTGCAGAACCTCGTGGGCTGATTCACGAGACAAATCTAATAAGAGTAATTAAGCCGTGATTAGAAGATGGTTACTGTAGTAAAACATAGATTAATTAGTTTCATTAGATTCATCTCATAAATTAGCACCCATCTGTCAAACAATTATAATTAGACTTTATTTAATACTTTTAAATGGCAAGATTCTCTTTGATGTGACGGCTAAATTTTTTGCCGCCTAAAACGAACATCCCCTTAGGAGTACCAGCTTACATTCGATAAAACAGTGTTCTGCCTCACGCGGATCATGGATCGGTTCTTGGTTTATCCCGATGTTTCCTATTCCCTGTGACATTTCATCTATTCAGTTTCTCTCTCATTATCTTCCATGTCTAGGTGATCACCACATGATCTCGTAATGTAGGGGCGATGATGTCGAACAGTAACTCGATTGAAATGGAATACTGGGGGGGTCATATATTGTGGAGTGTGCTTCATTTCCACAAGTGAAGTTGGGAGGGTGGAATATTAATTAATATGGGATGGTTTCAGGACAGTGCACACAACCTTTTCTGTTTCGAAGTGAATATTCATACAACGCTTTTGCTGTACAAAGATCAATGTAGGTTCAAACAGTTTGAGATGTCACATGCACCTGAATCAGGGGACTTAACACTCGGCTGTACTAGAGTCGAGGGAAAATGTTGCGCACACGAAATTTTCACTTAGATTTATTGAACATTATTCCTAAGTTCTAAGAAAAATGAATCGAAAATGTGATGCGCCTAGCTCTTGCCAAAAGTACTGTTTATGTCAATGCCACTTTAAGTCGTTCACCAGAACTCAGCGGCTGTAAACTAATTATATTTTCTAAACAACACTATACCTGCCCAAATTCATCTTGGGAGCCATTGTCTCTGAAGTTGTAGATTACTGCAGTTTTCTCCCCATTCGCTTGGCAGTTTGTGTTCCCTTTGATTTCAGCCAGATGGTTGTAAATATAATAAGATTCAAGCAGTGTACCGAAACACAGATCCTGCAAACATTTTTTTCCCCTAAACAACATTGTTCCTCCCCAGATCAACACGGTGGGAGCCATTGTAATAAGAATACTGCACCATTTTCTTCATAAGCTTGGCAACCTCTGGTAGTCTGACATGTCGAAAGAAAATAACTTCCAGCAGCATATTTAGTCTGAGTTCAAATGAGGGCTGTTGTTGTGACTGCTTGATCCTGAATGCCTCTCGTTCCTAAAGTTCTAAGTTCTAACTATGTGCTCGCAAAAGAAACAGACTAGACTCTGGGCTCTAGGAAATGAGAGTTCTGTGGCCGAGAGCATATAACATCTTGAGTGGTTGGTGCTTGTAGGGTTTTTTTTTTTATTTGAGATGGAAAGACTCTTCCATTAACCAAGAGCTGCCGCAGAATCGCGAGCAACCAGCATCTGAATACAAACTGGTAGGCTATCCAAAATAGGATTCTCGCCTGACCGACACTCATATCCTAATGCCGCTAGTTCATGGGCAACAGAATTACAAGACCGAGGTTTAAAAGTAACATTTGCCTCGATAAAATCATGCTTAAGCAAATAGGAAAGATCATCTACTAGACCACCAACAGAACTCTGACGGAAAGACGGCGACATGACCGCCTGTTTCACCAGCAAGGCATCAGTTTCAATGATAACATGCCCCATGCCAAAATCCCTCGCTGCACTTGCTCCCTGAATACATGCTATTATTTCAGTTTGAAATGAGTCCAGAGAATAGTTAATTCTCCCCCGTCCTGCTGAAACAACATCACCATCAGCATCTCTTATGATATATCCCCAGCCTCCATGTTTGCTTGCTTCATTAAACGCGCCATCACAGTTTATCTTCCAAAAACCTTCTGACGGCCTTTCCCATTTGTCCCTGCATATCCTGGTAGCAGGTTTTTCATGTCTGAAAAATTGGAAAGTTTCTGCAGCAAAAATTTCCATCGAATGTGCAAGCTGGCCTGCTTGTTTTCTTCTTTCTCCTTCTCTAACCCGACACCTCTCATCCCACCATGACCAGAGTAAAATAATGACTCTAGTTTGCAATAACACATCCCAACTGAGGATCATCTCCAGTACTTGCATCGAAGATTGACAGTTCACCAACATTAGCCGCACATTCTCCAAACTTGAGTGTAGCCATACTTCCTTTACTGCCTTACATTTGCAACATAAATGTCCCCCATCTTCATGTACTCTCACACATTACACATTTAGTGTTGATGTCCATACCACGCCTTGTCAGATTTCCTCGGAGCGCTAGGATATTATGTGCCAATCTCCAACAGAAGTGCTTCACCTTATTTGGGATCGGTAGCTTCCACACCCGCTTCCACAAGCCTTCATCATGCCTTACCCCGTTGCTGGGACCTGCATCACCCTGTCTACTATCGCGCAGTGTACAGGCAGAGCCAAGATCAGCCTTGCATCCTCTTCCCAGAAAGTACCCCGAACAAGTTCTTCATCCCATTGTCCAGTAATAGGATTTATAATCTCCGACACTTTGACTAGCAAATTTTGCCCTCTTGGTGTAATTGGTCTCCTGTTCCAGCACCTTGGAAGCGGTAATCATTCTTAGATGGTATACAAGAGACATGGTGTGGAGCCTGGTGTTAGTTTGTGTGGGCTAATAATCACAACGCAACGCCCTTCCTAATTGCAGTCTTAACCACACACCTCCATTGAGGCCTCACATTCACAACAGGAGCAAGCACCGTGTAGGCCGTAGGGGGTTTCACGTTCCATCGATCGAGGACAGTGCGTGCGGTAGTTTCCGGTGAGACAACCTTCATCATGCCTTACCCCGCTGCTGGGCCCTGCATCACCCTGTCTACTATCGCGCATGGCTTTATCGCAGAACAGTCTGTATGCAGTTTTGACTGAGAACACACCCTTACCATCAAAATGCCAAGCCGGCCAGTCTTCCCTTTCGCAGTGTACAGGCAGAGCCAAGATCAACCTTGCATCCTCTTCCCAGAAAGTATCCTGAACAAGTTCTTCATCCCATTGTCCAGTAATAGGATTTATAAGCTCTGACACTTTGACTAGCAAATTTTGCCCTCTTGGTGTAATTGGTCTCCTGTTCCAGCACCTTGGAAGCCATGGATCCGTCCAAATATTCAGTCTCTCACCATCACCTACTCTCCACACCACTCCTTCATTAATCAACTCAACACCTTTCAAAATACTTCGCCACGTGTATGAAATACCATGTTTTGGTCGAGCATCCAACACTGTTCCATTCGGAAAATATTTAGCCTTTAGAACCCGAGCACAGAGCGAATCTGGGAACATAAACAGTCTCCAAGCCTGCTTCGCCAACATGGCAATGTTGAAAGCGTGGATATCTCTGAATCCTAACCCACCACGGCACTTTGGTTTTATTAGTTTCTCCCAACTAAGCCAATGCATACCATCCTCCTCCTCCTATTTACTCCACCAGAAACGAGCAATCATCGTACTAATTTGGTCACAAATGGATTTTGTGATGTCAAAGCAGCCCATGGCATAAGTAGGAATTGCCTGTGCTACTGCCTTGATCATTATTTCCTTGCCTGCTTTTGACAGTAATCTCTCCTTCCAGCCTTGTATTCACTGCCATACCCTATCTTTCAAATAAGAAAAAATCTTTGATTTATCCCTACCAATGTATACCGGCAATCCCAAGTATCTTTCATTCATCGTCTCCTTCATAACCCCCAGAACCTCCTTCACTTTTCCTCGACAAAGAGCCCTTGTGTTCTTACTGAATAGAATTGCGGACTTGTCTTTATTAATCATCTGACCTGAACATTGCTCATATAGCTCCAGAATTCTTTTGAGCTGAGCAGCATCCTCCTCATTTGCATGAATAAGAATCAAACTATCATCGGCAAATAATAAGTGAGAAATGCTAGGAGCATTGGGACAGATTTTAACCCCCGAGATCAAGCCATCCACTTCTGCCTTATTAAGTAGAGCAGAGAAACCTTCAGCACAGAGCAAGAACAAATAAGGGGAGAGAGGATCCCCTTGACGCAGTCCACGTTCTGGTAGAAATCTTTCCGAGAGAAAACCATTTACCTTTACTCGATATGAAACAGTAGATCCACATTTCATTATCAGATCAACCCATCTCTCATGGAACCCCAGTCTCTTCATTATATCCGCCAAAAACGACCACTCCACTCTATCATAGGCCTTACTCATATCTAGCTTAACCGCTGCATACCCTACATCACCTTCCCTCTTGTTCCTCATATAATGCGAGAGCTCATAAGCAACAATGACATTATCAGATATTAGCCTCCCAGGAACAAATGCACTTTGAGATGGACAAATAATTTCATCAAGAATCCCCTTCAATCTGTTTGCCAAAACCTTGGATACAAGTTTATATAGCACATTACAAAGACTTATAGGGTGCGGTTCAGTAACCTTCTCTGGATTCTTGACTTTGGGGGGTTTTTTCTTTAACGTGTGGTGCGTGTAGTTATAGTAGTTGCAACTAACCAAGACACGGGGAGGGGGACGGACAAGGGTCATATAGCCTGGGCTCCTGCATGTGCTCTCCATCGCATGGTGAAAGTACGGCCCAATATATGAAACCTTGGGCCACAAAAATGTGTATCTTGAGACGTTAGAGGCTGTCATAAGTTTTATAAGTTCATGGGAATAATTGAATAAACTAATTTAAGGAAATATTGTTTATACAGACGTTCTCGAAAACTCATGATGGCTTCTGATATTTTAGGAGGTAACTGGGCCGCTACCTAATCTAATATTTTAGAAATTATGGATGAGATAAGAGTGAATATGGATTTTTTTTGTGAAACAATATAGATGCACACACTCATAAACATGCACGTGTACTCATCCCTATAAACACAACACGCGCACTCTAACCCTATGAGTGCCAACATGAGATTGAGCAGGCTTATCTTGAGATATACGAAATTAATATGGATTCTAATGAAAAAAAAATCTGGAAAGCCAAATAAACAGCAAAGGAACCCCATAAAAATGTCATCATACTAAGAATAATGGGTGTTACAGTTTTATTAGAAAAGGGGGTGTTACAATTATGTGATCTAAGCACATGGATGGTCATTTGTTGGCCTGTTTTGGTGGAAGAGAAAGTGGAACTCTATCATAATCCATATGAAACCAGGATTTGACAATTGCTGCCGGTAGTTACAACCGGAGATTCCCACTACTTTTTTTTGGAGGGTGATTCCTATTTCCTACTACTGTTATAATAGTGAACTGGCAACCAAAAAGAGAATAGCAGAGAGAAACGCAGGATAACTTTGAAATCTTCGTCTTAAAGGTGTTAGGATTTTTTGTCAGGACCCAATCGAATAAGTTGCGGTTTGGTTCCAGCTTTTGGGTTTCAGACTGGGTTCATGTCGTAGCGTCTAGTTGCCCCAACGAACTGGACGTACATTGTGCTCTCTTGGTTCATGGTGTGTTGTGAAATGCGACGTGATGAAATCAGAGATTTCAATTCTTTGTTTTGTGGGTAATCCTGTAGATGTTCCCCATAACAGGATCAGTTGATGAAGCTCATGGTACATGGTGATTTGTCCCATGTTCCCATCGAACTGTGTTCAGGTAGTGCACACGCAGAATATTTGGAGGCTTGGAGATACGAATGCATTTTCTTTTATTCTCGATTTCTTTATTTGAGTTTCAACAGTTCTAGAACAAATTAGTATATTGAAGTGCACTAGATGGAACACTAACATTTCGATTGTGTAAATGAGTTTGTTTTCAACTATTTCTTGTGAACACACAGCTACTATCCTTGGTTACATTTCCCCATCCAAACGCCAGATCACAGAAGAAGTCATGTTGCACTCTTTCCTCCGAGTCCAAGCACACACACTATATATCCATCCCAATTCAGACCTAGCTATCTTAATTGCAGATAATCCATATACCACAACATCAGGCAGAAATAATGGACTATACAACCAATGGTAAATGACGTACTAGCTCAGATTGTAAACACGTCCGAATTAAGCAAACCAATGTAGTGTACTTTCGATTGCACTGCTCCTCAAATGTACGTTTACTTGGCCAGCTTGAAGCCCGAGAGGACGGCGGAGAGCGCAAGGCAGACGAAGGCGAGGAAGGCCATGCTGATGGACGCCGCCGATGAGTCGGTGAACACGTTGTCCGCGCCTTCACGCATGCGGTTGGTGGGGATCACGGCGGACAGCGCCGACATCGGGAGGTTGGCAGCCACCTGAGGAAACAAGAGCAACGACAGAGTTGGATTTGTCTTGAGATATAATGTATGTGAAATATTGGTTGATCAAATTCATGCGAGAACTCAGTACATTCTAATCCATGTCCTGAAAAGGACTGAGGATCAAATAGCAGTTGCACATAATTTGCTACTATTCATTTCCCTCGAGTAGATAAAAGTGACCACTCCATACATTGTTTAAGTGCTGCGATCGATCAATCCCCGGGATGGTTAGGTGTAGTTTTCAGATTCAGGGTGCAAGTATCTTTCACACCCCCTCCAGCTGTTTAATTGGGCACTGTTAAGTGCTAAAAATTGTTTCACAAAAAGAAAAAGGGTTAAGAAACATGCCATGCGAGAATCAAATAGCAGTGCGGAACATGGACATGAATTAGGAGAGTAGCATTTGTGGTGGCTGCGTCAGCAACAAATTAAAGTGGCACGTACACGTTGGATACAATGATTTTATTGGCTAGGATTAGAGTTCGGGTTGTGGCCCCTGCCGCGTGTAGCATGAGATGAGATAATGGAAAGGGTCTGGTTGGTAGGCTCATTGTGGGAGATTATTGACAATATAGAATTCGTCCTTCAAAATTTACGTTATTAATGAATGATTTCTGTTCCCTTCGATCACTACAACAATGTCTTCTTGAGACAATTTATAATGTCTTTACATAATCGTAGAGGCATTTTGATAAATCTATTTATTATTAATTTGACAATTTGGATGCATAATGTTCTGTCTCGACACCTAGCTCTCCACAAATAAATTGCAAAAATGTGATGATTTGTTATCATGACTAGTACTTGAGCACATGACCTCATAGAAAGTGTTATTTCTTCATCTCTACTAGCCAACAGAACTTCACATCACACCTTGCTAACTTTTATTGTTCAATTGTTTTAAGTAGTATATCATGTGTCTCGAATTTCTAAATAGTGCCTCTAGAGTAAATGATATGCCTCTAATTGTGCCTCTACGACAAATAGGAAGTCTTTAAAAATGACTCTAGAACACATTACAAAATGTCTAACGAATGTCTCTACGATAAAAGGTTTCACAAACAATGTCTCTTCATTTGAGACATGTTCTAAAGTGACATAAAAATATCTTTACGGTCTTATATGTCTAATTCATTGGGGCAAATATGGAGGGAGCTGTCTATACAAAAAGTGTCTCCACACGAGCTTTTTGTTGTAGTGGATTTCAGCCAGATGGTTGTAAACCGTTGTAATAAGATTTAAGCAGTGTGCCAAAGCACATAGGTTGTAAATATATTTCCTAAACAACACTATTCCTGTCAACAACGCAGGAGCCATCGTAATAAGAAAAATGCTGGTTCTTTCCAACAAGCTTGACACCCCGGTTGTTTAGCATGTCGAAGGAAAATATCATCCAACAGCATATTTAGTCTGCGTTCCAGCGAGAACTTGTGACGTGGTTGCTCAATCCTGAATGCCTCTCAATCCTAAAGTTCTAATTACATGCTCATAAAAGGAACAGACAAGCCTCTGTGCTTTAGGAAAGATGGAATGCAGTGGCCTAGAGCATATAACATAGAGTGGGTGATGCTTGTAGTTATAGTTGCAGCGAACGTAGACACGTGGACAGTTTAGAGGAACAGACAAGGCCCATATCGCCAGGGCTCCTGCATGTCGATTAGATATGTACTTTTATCCCTCACACAGTGAAATTATAGCACTGAATATGAATCCGTTGGCCACAAAAAAGTGTAGTCGCAAATATTAGAAGGCTGTCATGAGTTACAATTTCATAAGAATAAATGAGCAAACTAATTTCAAGAAAATTTGCTTATATAATCATATATTATAAGCATGCTGCTGATTTATATGGCCCGCGTTTCCGTAGATGCCATGCAAGAGCTCCGTGACAGCTAGATTAGTGGCGACTTCAAGTATATAATACCTAGCCTGTTGAACTGATCATACCGTCAAGCCCACTGTCTGTGGTGTGCGGTGAATGTAAAACAGGTGATCTCTTGTCGTTACTTCTGGTTCCCCAACTGGCTTCAAGATGGATGTTTTCCATTAAGTTTGAGTTAGTATACAAGTCTCTTACTGGCTCTATCCCCAGATCTTTAAAGGGTACGCATAAAACTCAAAAACATGTTTCAGCGTGTGTGATGATTCCCATACGTTTATGGTGTTATCTTATATTTTTTGCCACGTACAATATTACTAGAATATACTAAGTATTCTCTATGGGATTTTTGGAATCCAATGACTTGTATGTTTCCTTGCATCAAAGGCAATTTGGTCGTTTTTTCATTAAGCAACAGGAGGGGGCAAGACACTTCTGATTATATTTTAGTGATTTAGATAAGTAGCCAAAAAGAAACAAATTACATATGGAGAAACAAGCTCAACAAGAAGAATAAAACAAGAATCAGGAAATATTTCTAACCATTTCTTTTGCTCCAGTTTTCGGTTTCAAACTGGGTTCACTTTGTGGCCTCTTATTGCCCCCAACGAACTGGAGGACATTGTGCTTCTTGGTGCATGATGTTTTGTAAAGCGCCACGTGGTGAAACCAGGAACCACGTCAATTCTTTGTTAGTGAGCACTCTTATAGATGTTCCCCATAACAGAATAAATTGATCAAACTCTTGGTGGATTGTGGTTTGTCCCATGTTCTCATCCAATTGTGTTCAGGGCTTCAGGCGGTGCCACGCAAAGTTTTCTGGAGACTTTTAGGTGCCCTGGCCTCTAAAACGAAACTATTTCCTCTGCTTTTTAAGATTCTTGATATTTCATAAAGGAGTGCAGGTTCTTTTCTTCTTATTTTCGTTGTCTAAGTGTGCCTTAACAGTTCAAGAACAGAGGGAGTATCCGGAAGTGCAGTAGATGGAACACTAACATTTCCATCAATGAAAAAATATTCGTTTTACACTATTCCTCGTGAAGACACAAGTGCCATTGATGGTTAAATTTCCCCATTCAAACGCTAGATCACAGAACAAGTCATGTTCAACTCGTTCCTCCAAGTCCAAAAGCGCGCGCGCGCACACCATATATCCATCCCAATTTGGACCTAGCTATCATAATTGAACCAAACCTATATACCACAGCATCAAGCAGAAATAGCGGGCTTTACAACCTATGGTAAATGACTTAGCTCAGACTGTACACATGTAGGAATCAAGCACACCAATGTACGAGTAGATATCGTCCCCTGCACAGCTCCTCAAATGTAGGTTTGCTTGGCCAGTTTGAAGCCGGAGATGACGGCGGAGAGCGCGAGGCAGACGAAGGCGAGGAAGGCCATGCTGATGGACGCCGCCGACGAGTCGGTGAACACATTGTCCGCGCCTTCACGCATGCGGTTGGTGATTGGGATCGCAGCGGACAGCGCCGACATCAGGAGATAGGCAGCCACCTGGAGAAACAAGAGCAACGACAGGTTTGGATTTGTCTGTAAGATAATGTATGTAAAATATTGGTCGATCAAATTCAGGCAAGAACTGAGCACATTTCAATCCATGCCCTGAAAAGAGATAAATAGCAGTTGCATTTTAAGATTTTCTACTGTTCTTTTCCCCCGAGCAGATAACAGTGACCACTACATACATTGTTAGTAATAAAAGAGGAAAATCAAAAGAAACTAAAAGATGTATTGTAGCTTCAGAAAGTTCTGCATGTTAACGTACTGCGATCAATCCCAGGCTGATAAAGGTAGAGCTTTCAGATTCAGGTTCTGTATTCAAGTCATTGCTTCATTGAGCCTCATGTCACGTCTCGAGTATATTCTTTTTTCCCAGCCAAATGGTCCCTTTCAGGTCCACATTATAGATAGAAAACCCTTGCGGCTTTAATACGTTTTGTCAAGGAAAAGCTTGCGTGTCAAGTTCATGTTCCCTGACATCTACGTCGCTGTCATTCAGATGATCTAAGATCATCCCAATCATGGTGGAACAAATAGTACATGACATGGGTTGAAAAACAACAGCAGTACTAGAACGTCGAAGCAGCAGTTCGCAACATACAAATTTTCAAAGTTTTAGCGCCTGTTTGTTTCTTTGGCTAAAATTTTAGCCATTTAGAATATTGTCATTTAAGAGTACTAATTAAAGTCTAATTACAAAACTAATTGCAAGGCTCTTAGGCTAATTTCCGAGACGAATCTAATGAGAGTAATTAAGACGTAATTAGAAGATGGTTACTGTAGCATCACTATAGCGAAACATAGCTTAATTAGGCTCGTTAGATTCGTCTCGTAAATTAGCCTCCATCCTTAAAAAAGTTTTGTAATTAGACTTTATTTAATACTCCTAAATGACAAGATTCCCTTTGATTTGACAGGGGCTAAAATTTTAGCCCCTGAAACGAACAGGCCCTTAAGAATGTTCTCTGCATTATTGTGCTTCCCAGGTTACAAAACGCGTGTTGATAGGTTCCTCTGTTTCAGAGGTACAACTAGCATGACCGCAATATGATATGAACAACCAATTAATAAGCACCGACTAGTAACAAGTGGACTTGTAAAATGCATCGCTAAAAAAAACATACTACACAATAATTAAGTAGTACTTGTATCTGAGACGCTAGTCTTCTTAAACTCTAATAAATCGCGTTAGAATTCCAGCTCACAACGCCGTGCGCAATCATTCTCCGCTCAATCTGAGCTGACACGGTTGGTTGTCCAGACTAGATGACGTGCTTTGCAAGTTGCAACAGATTATAATACTGGTCATGCAGGATTTAAATAAGAAACCCAAAAATCCCCTGCAGGGTGCAAGGTGCCTTTCACATCCCCGTATCGTGCAAGCAAATGTGATTCTACCTGAACCAACTCCAACGTGACAACAAAACGACCATTGCGCTCGACGAAAACGGAGAAATCCCAAACGCAGTTCAGAAACAGAGTGCCAATTTGACAGCAAGATGGTACAGGGGCAAGGGTCGTGGAGCGAGGCGAAAGGGGAAACAGAACGCAAAAACAGAGCAGAGACTCGAGTGTGCGGAGGAGGCGAGGAGCGGCCACAAGGATGGATGGATGTCTGACCTGGTCTCCGGCGAAGTCGACGAGGAGGCCGGTGCGGAGCTGGAGGTCCTGGCCGCCGCTGAGGCGCACGGCGTGGCGGACCAGCTGCAGCGTGGTGTAGATGAAGACCAGCAGGCCGATCGCGACGATGTACCTAACACAATTCGTAGTAGCAGTCAGAAGATAAGCCATGGCTCGCTCGTTGGAGTCCGAACGCCAAGGGAAGGAACCAACAAGAACGGAGAAGAGAGAAACGGGGCGTCCTTGCTTACCTGTACTCCTCGTAGCGGTCGAACTGCTTCCAGTCGCCGTGCTCGTTGCAGGCCATGAGCAGGAACGCCAGCAGCGCCATCGCCCACGCCCCGCCGCGCAGCGCCGACACGGACCGCTCCAGGACGTCCTGCGCCCGCCACCGCCGCGCCAGCGAGCCCAGCACGCCGCCGCTGCCGGTGCCGGTGCCGCCGGCGGCCGCGGCCCCCGCCGCCGGGGGG
>LAPY01000183.1:165626-175743 GCA_000970635.1 Eragrostis tef
GTTGGGGCCACCCCGCCAAAAGCAAGCGGCGGCATGCGGGCCGCCGCAGCGCACGGCACCGGCGCCCGCATCCCGCTCCGCTTGCAGCGCTATATACGAAGTCACCTCCATCAGCCAACGTGCACAACAATGCAAATAGCAATCCCAGGTTAGAAACAGCTTAACGAAAGAGGGGCGTCACTCGATCAAAATTGCATAAAAAACACCCAGGCAGTATAATGTTACAACATCGACAGGGGAGCCACAACAACAATATCGGCAGGAAAAATCTCAGAGCAAAATTTTAAAGTTCAGTGCAACATTGATGAAAGTGAAGCCGATTCAGACATGAGCAGCTTCAGTTTGGACTCGCAGATTTTCCTGAACTCAGCTATCGTCTCCTTCTCAGCTCCAGCGATTCTTCTTATCACACCAGCCGAACTCCATGATTCTAAGGACTGCGCAATTCGAACACCAATTTCAGAGCCTGCTGTTACTGCACTCTCATCCAAGGTACGGGAAATCTGTCCTGGGCCTTCTGTGCTGGTTCCTTGCAAATACGACAGCAACACATCCAGAGCTTGCTCCTCTGGCTTCATCTGATCTGATAACCATGTTTGGACGCGCCGGAGTGTGTCAACCATCTGATTAACAGAACATTGAATTGCCAGCAACTGAGGTGTATTCGGTCGCTCTGATGGACCCCCTCTCTTTTTCTTCTTTCCTTGTGGAGCCATGCCTCTCATGCAGGATTGGATTATAAGAAGATGCCACGAAATGGGTTCTGTAACCATCCGCACCAGAAGAGGAATATCATTTCCTGGAGAAGTCAGCATTCGATTGCCATCAGTCAGCTGCTCCTCTATGCAAATTTTGAGCAAGACATCCACTGTGTCCCAAGAATTTGGGCTGCTGCAGTCAGTTGCAGGTATCACAGACCCGCTAGAGCACAAGTTCCAAGCATTGATAAATACAGCAAAGCTCATCCAGCTGACTATGTCAGGAGTGTAATCCTGCAAATATACAGTTGGTATAAGCAAGGATAAATTAAGAATCATTGTACCACAACAAGATGGGGAAAATTCTCTCTATGAACAATAAATATTACAGTGCTAGCAACTATTACAAAAGAAAAAAAATTAAAGTGTGCATCTACTGTACAGTCAGAAAGCCGAATGCAAAAATGATATATGCATCAGTTGGATTGTACCTTGACTGCCTTCTTGCCTGATGACATACCCAAAACTATGCTTAGAGCATCATCAATAGAGTAACCAATACTCCTAGCATACTTCTCGAGCAAAGTTTTCATTTCCCCAGAAGCAGTTACATTGCAAGATCCGTTGTTTCGTTCACCTTCCCTGAGGAAGTATGCACAGCCATGCGTGGAAAGATAAACAAGGCGAGGGACAAGAGATTTTCTCTCAGCATCTTTCAGGTTAGGACCATCCTTCTCTTTAGATTTGTGCTTGCACTGCAAACATACGAATCCCTTAAGGCCAGGGTAGTTGACATAAGGAGTAAAGGTGTGACATGCTCAGCAAGGAAGATCATGCTAGCTATTATGTAGTGAAATTGACAATTTATCGATTCAGTATCTCAATATAAAAAGAAATCCCTTAAGGTCAGGGTAAAAATGGTGTGACATGCTCAGCAAGAAAGATCATGCTAGCTATTATGCAGTGAAATTGACAATTTATCGATTCATTATCTCAGTATAAAAAGTGAAGATTGCCATGGATGAGGACAAAACCCAGCCTTTAGCTACACAAGACAACAACAACATAGCATTTTGTCCCAAGCCTTTAGCTACACAAGAATAATAGAAAATAAATAATGCTTGACTTATACAATGTTTGGACAAAACAAATAGTGTACCATTTTGTTCCTATAGCTGGAGGGTGTAGAACCTTCATCAAATTGTTCTGTAAAGTCAGAAAGACAACAGTAAGAACTTGTATGGCTTAAAATCCATAATGACTGCAGAAAAAACAAAGGAGAAAATAATTGTTTAACAGATGAACATAGTGCCCTTCAAAAAGTTGCACTACAAGAAGCAAATACCTGAAAGAAAATTAACACTGCTTGTTGGCGTCCACCAAGGCCTTGCCTCAAGATCTTCATTTAGGGTTAATTGCTTCATGTTGTCCTCATTTGATATCTCAACTAACCTTGTTCCATGGCTCGCATTTTCAAGAATAGACTGTAATCAGGGAGCCAACAAGAATCAGTTTTTAGACCACCAATCGATTTCAAAAAATGCTCGGCATCAACATATCCGTTTATATAAAACTATTCAACAATCAACAGCATAGACAGCGGCTCCAGTTATAACAGAGGAGTACATTTCAAAAATCAAAGTGTAACATGGCTAAAGGAACAATAAAAGATATATTGTTCGTCAATGCATGCATCAATATTTCTACCACTATAACCAATGTCTCCAACTACGAACTCAAACTAGCAAAGGAGAACTCACCTCCACTTCCTCAAGAGACTCGGCCTTCTGCTTTAGTTGTAGCACCACAGAATCTGATTTTGCAGAAAGGTACTGCATGGAGCGTTGCAAGCGATCTTTGAATTGAACAAACTCGATTACCTGAACATAAAGCCAATGCATGAGACAAAGTTTTTCCACTCAAATCTAATAGTGAGAAACAATAGTACTCCTTACCTTTGAGTAAGTACGATGTCTATATGCAAGACAGGTTAGATCAGCAGATTCTTTCAAATGATCATCCATGAATTTCAGATAGTCTTTCACAAGATCAGCAGCGTGTTGCAAGAAGGGAGAATTTAACAATTGTGGCAAGATGTGGTGTGAGACAGATTCTAGAAGAATGTTTTTCACCTCCAAGGTCATATACCTGTATGCAAGAAAATCAATTAGCATATGATGGGAAAAAATTGTATAATAACCCACAGGGCAAAAAAAAAAAACATAAGCCAAAGAACTAAAAAACAACTAACATGACACAGAAAAACAGCAATAATAATATAGCATAGGGGAAGCATGGGATTTTTTTTTTTTTGAGAAGGGGAAGCGCATGGGATGGGACTACTTAAATGCCATTCATGTAAGCCACAGGATTTTCTATAGAGAAATCCAGCATTAAACACATTATGATAAGCAAACTCTTCATATATGAAAGCGTCGAAATGCAGGAACAGAAAAGAAAACAAGCATATAGATCAGAAAGTTACCATTTGTGTGCCAACGGAAGTGCTCCTAGGTAAGAGTAAAGATGCACCAGATTAATCTTGTACTGCCAGACATACCTGAGCACACAGCCACACAACCAAATTAGAGATTTTTATTACTCAACCCAGCAGAGAAATGCAGATAATCAGATTGTCATGCACATGGTACTGCACATTGGGCTGTGCTTGTCACGCCGCAAGGAAGTTTCATCAGCAGCAGTGATTCGATTAACTAATTAAACTTTTTGATATAGCTTCCTATATTCAAGAGTATCAGTTGCTGCCTACATTTATAGCATGCTTACAAGGCTCTATAACACTTGCTTATTGTTATATAGTTAGCTGCAAATGTAGAAGGGTTCACTTGATACTGGTACAGGCTACAAAGATAGTGGTGTGAAGGCAATAACAGCAGGGATATACACCAGGAGACCTCAAACATTATGCTCGCATGCTAATTTTATAATGCATGGGCTCACAGTCAGTATTTTGATGCAAAATAAAGAAAATATTTGTGGGTGCATGGAAGCTTGAATAGTAAACTTTGTGAGACAGAATGCAAGCCAAATTGCAATAGCTGTCTCCATATTATAAACCACTACTTAATATCAATCCAATAACTGATGTGTGGGGGCTTCAAACGTATCTGTTTTCAGTCAGTTGAATAGCATGATTCCATACCATGTGCATACTAGATGTTTGATGATTGATTTATTGAAAATACAGAGTTCAAGGACTAAAAAGTAGCCATTTTCCTGTGAGAGATAAGTATATACATAATATTAAACTTACTTGCGAACAGTCAATCCAAACTCCAGTACCAAAATTGCTTCAAGCAAGTATCCCAAGTTCCTTGTGCGCCAGAATAGCTGTTTCAGAATAGAGAAGGCCAATATAAATATGTAACACGTAAGTCGAAATAAAGTTCTCTAGCAGTTCCATAACAGCAAAACAAGATAGTCTTGAATCTCTGAAAAATGGATAATTTGGGTACGTGGATTAGCCTTAATCTCGAATTATAAGCTTCAAATTATCTTTGCAAATAACATGCCAAATTAGTGGAGTGGGCGATGGACATGAGAGAATTAAACCATTTATTTCTTTTTTCAGAAATAAGAGGAAAAATCCAGAAACCATCTTCATACTGGAGTTTTGACTGTTCAGTGGATGGAAAATGGCCCCATAACAATGAAATATCAAGAAGTGATTAATAAGTTGCCATAACGACAAAAAAATTTGCTTCAAAAAGCATACGAAATATATTCAGTGTTTTGATTAACATTGCTTATAGAAACTTAATGAAGCCTAATATATCCACCATTGTATCATATAAAGCTGCGAACCTGCACAAGAATACTGCTAGCCAAAGAAAGCAGTTCTTCACCGTACATGCTTTCCTGAGGATCCAAATCATTCGAGAGAGGCAGGTTTCTATAAAATGTATCGACCAATCTTTTTGCAATGCCCTGAAGTTCTGGATTTGCACATAAAATTTCAGGAAACGAGTAAATTAAATAAATGGGGCGGCCCCAGTAATTGATTTTCAGGTAAAATATTGACAAAGGTAGACCTGCAGTTGATTTTGTGAACAACATTCCCAAAAGTTCTTGAACCTTAATGAGGGTAATCGTCAAGCCCAATGTATTTACTGAGACTGATGATGCATCAAACGATCCCGAAATTTCAGCTAGCAATTCAGTTATCTCATCGCGGGACAGCATGTGGAGGTATATTTCAACATCAGACGCTGAGCAAGACAAGTGGCCAAATCTGCAAGTTCAAATAGCAAAGTCAAAGCTGGCAGTTATTTGCATACGGATGTAGAGAAATGACAGTTGGCCCAGTGGTGCTTATAACCCCCCCCCCAAAAAAAAAAAAAAAATCCCTTCTTTTTCTTTAATTCTTTTGAACAAAAACAGGAGGAGGCCCCTAGCCCCATACGGTAACATTCATTGATAAAACAAGTGTATGTACTACCAACAAGGAAAGATGTAGAGATACTTTAACTTGTTCCTGCTAGTCAGACAACAATTCATGATCTTATCGTCTTTACGCTTTAGCATGCAAGTATTTTGCTACTGAAAGTACGGATATGTGGTGAATCCCAACACATACTACATCGAGGGGGGGGGGGGGGAGNNNNGGGGGGGGGGGGGAGTGGAAAGCCACCGTTTTTCAAAGTATTGGTGGCTAATGCAAGAGTAAAATAGTACACGTGTGCAGTTGCCATTTCATCAAATTCAAGGTATATAGGCTTCAGTTTCTCTCAAACTAGTCAATCACATCAGAAACGGAATGAGCTAATAGGATATATGCAGTTGGCAGCAGATAGGAACAGGATTCAGTTAATCACAAATTTAGAGTTAGGAGTGTGCTACAACTGGACCCAACACCGGACAGTAACTAAACATCCATGAACAGATCCAAAATAGCAGCACAAAACTAAGACCAACCTGCTGAAATACTTTACCAAAGCTTCAATTAACTTCCTATCATTTGGGATTCCATTGAGGCAACGTTGCCTTTCAATTTCAATACTAGCTAAATGAGGTCCTCTAACACAGTCACTGGTGTTACTTTCTTGTAGCCTTTGCACAAATGACAATGCATTTGCAAGGCGAGATTCAACCTGGAAATTGTACTTTTGGTAAGCCAGATTGCAACACACATACACACAAAAAAGATCATAATGTTCTAGGTGAAGTACCAGCTCCTCGCTAAGAAAAGACTTCTTGGTCATTGCCGAATCAACAGAGCACGAAGGAGAAGCATGTTCACCAGTGCATGGTTTAGGCAAATTCACATCATGCTCCAGCAAACAGCCTATATAATGGAGAAAGGACTCCCAGTCATCAGGACTGCCCAGTCAAAACAAGGAGATAACAATCATCAAAAACTAAACAATGGTCAAAGAAGGATATTTATAAGGGGTGAGTACAATGATAAAATGTGAAGCGACACATCAAAGGGGTCACATGAAAACAAAACCATGCAAAATATCGCAGTGCCCCATTATTGAAAAGACACAGTAAACATAGGAGATAAAATTTAAACATAAACCATAAGAGTTCCTGCAATTTGAATGCTATTTCAAGAAACAGGTCACAAAAAATGACTTAGCACAGCCAACAAACAACTCTGCAGAATAATAGAAGTTTCTATAAGATTGAAGATAGGAAACATTACCAAGACTCAAGGACCTTCTGATATATCTCCGAAGCAGCAACATAGCTACTTGCATGAGCAAGAAGTCGCCCCTGTCAACTTGACGTCAAGACAACAAAGTAAGAGAATGAAATTCAAAGGAAAACATAATAAATAGTAAGGACAAAATTGAGCTTGGGGTAACGCGGGCCTTTCTGTATGCACATGAAGAAATAGATGTACTGGAATATCTTAATAGATATTCAAATTATTTTAGACATGACATTGAGGACAACTTCCAGTTCAAATTGAACTAGATTAGATGTATCATGGAAAGTTCATTTGTATGTCAATCAAAATGTATATTCTAATTTAGCAGTAATAAGACTTGACTGCACCTTAGATAAGTGATATACAGTTGGGTATGCAGAAAATAATTATTAGAGCAACTGATAGGAATAGAAAATTTAAATAATTATTAGAGTAATCCACAATTACATTAAACTGCTCCAACTTTCGTTACAGGAATAGAAAATTTCTAAATCCTTAATTTAATAGGCATTTCATAGAATTAGTTGTAGAATTTCGTTAAACTGCTGCAACTTTTGTTACAGGAATAGTTCTAAAGCCTTAATATAAAAGGAATTTGATAGAATTAGTTGTAGGGTACAGTCACTAAATGCAACAAAATTACTGTAATACACAGTACAACAACATATATATATGCTACCAGATATTATTTTTTCTCATCTATTTAGTTGAGGTACATTGCAAAGTGGAAAGCCAAATGTAGTTAACTGAAATCTATAGCCTGGATCAAGAAACTATGAAAGCGAAACATTGTCCAAGAATACTGATTTTTTTTCAGATGAAGAATACCGAGTTAAATTACCTGCAAACGAAGCTTGTCCTCTTCCCTTCCCAGAAGAGACCCCATGTCTCCAGAAAGAACTTCCAGTGCGGCGTCATACTTTGCCTGCTGTTCCAGAATTGAAATATAGAGGGCAAGTGCTGAAACATAATTCAAATGTGTCAGAAGATCACAGCCTCTGCGCAAGGAAAAGAAACTAGCATGGCAAAAAAAACCAGAAGTACCTTCCGGCTCATGTAAACTATGAGAACTAATGTGCTTCTTGAGCAATGCTTCAGCTAGTGGTAATAGTTTCGCACCTCCACTGCTAAAATGTACCTGTTGTGGGCAAAAATATCATGTATCATGCTATATAAACTTATTAATACAACACACTAAGTGCTAAGAATAAAACAATTTCTTCAGATGTGATATACCCATTCAGCAAACAATACTAAGATGGTCCATATTAACCACGGGGTTTAATGTCTAAGAATAGTTTTCCAAAATTGAATCAAAATGATCAAAATAATATCTTTAGGTTTCCAACGAACACAGTGCCATAGAAATATTCTAGTATCTTTATTTTTGTCCAGCATGACGATCCTCACTCACTCTAACTGCATTTTCCCTCTTCATGCTCACCCAGTCCGGCGACCCACCTCTCACCTCTCCTGCAGCATCTTCTCTTAGCTTCTAAGCCTAGAGTGGTACAACCATTATGGTATCAATTTGCCCACAACAGACACATTATTAACCATAACTGCACCCATTAGTCTAGTGTGAAAATGTTGTTAGCCATAACTGTACTCATTGGTCCAAGTAACAGATCGTTGGGCATTGTTGCCATAATTACACCGAGTGATTCATGACAAACTTATCTATCTGCAACTTTTCGTTTTTTGTGATTGGAATATAATTTCTCCACTAACAAATGTTAAATAGAAAATGCAAACAATTAAGATTCATGGAAACATGAAAAACCATAATATCTTACCTGCAGCTGAATACTGCAAATTGCCCAAAGCAAAAACCTTTCTTCTCCTACAGTTTTGTACATTTTCATAGCAGTCTGCAATGTATAAAGCAGGCGGCAAGCATTGAAAATAAGATACCACAAGTACTATCAGGAATGTGAATCCAATAACAACAAAAACACCACCATACCTGTTGTTGCTTCACATATGAGTACTCTCTGACATAGCAATTAAAAAGGCCCATCATTAGCTCCAAGTTACTTGGGTACTTTGTACAGGCATACTCATAGCATGAAGTAGCAAGATCCACTGCATTAGCATGGTCAAGGAAAAGTTTAGAAAATAAAATAAAATAATGATGTTTTAAAAGATAATAGCAAATGAAAAGGTCCAAACATACATCGCTCAAGCCTTTGAAATACTATCTGTAGAGTGCTAAGTGTGAGATCATCAAAATGAAAAATGTTGTCAGAATACAACCGCTCCTTGGCATCCAGGGACACACTCAATGCTTCGTCAGGCTTTCCCATCCTCTCCAAAATAAGCGCCTTCAGAGCCTGAAATAGACAACTAACAGTAAGACCTCATTCAGTGAAAAATAACAATACTCAATAGCACAGCTCCATTTGACAAATGATACAATCAAGAGGATCTTCATCATCAGTAATTAGCATTTGTTTAAGGATAGAATGCATCAATGTAAAGAGTTCAGCTCCAAATTGATATGAGAACGGGTACATAATTAATTTGACCACGAAAACTCTAAACTGACATTAGAAATAGTTTACCCACACCTTGCACCACGTAACCAACCGAGACAAGCTCAGTTCCCCCAATAATGAACTACAAAGAACAAACAGTTTATAATATATATGAGTGTAAACTATTAAAACTAGCTCAATAAAGCACTGTCTCAACTTAGGGACGAGTAGCCTAACTTTTGAAAGTTGCCAGCATCTCTCTTTTGCACTAAGCCACTAAAGGAGACGGTAAGGTGTTCAAATCCCTTAAACCACCTAAGCACTAGGCTTCCCCCAAATGGTTTATGCACCAGGACAGCATTGGAGTACCTAACGATGCAAAGGTACACTCTTGCCACAGCATTCCAATCAAGCTTTGGCAGAAAGCAATGCGAGGGTATACTATTGCCACAGCATTCCAATCAACCCTTCGCAGGCAGTGTCCGACAGTTTTTCATTTTGCCACCAACCAGGCATTTATACAAGTATGCAACTTTATCTACTCCTGAGATGATCTGAAGTCCTTTAAACATCGTATCAATGTCCACAGCTCGAAGCAATATAGTAAAAGGTTCAGTGAGCGAAAACTGGCACACAATTCAGCACTAATCATCCTCTCTTTCCATCACTGCGCTAGCAAACCCATCCATTTGATTATAACACCGAGAAAAAGGAAAACAGCGACAAAATGACACCGCCTATGACTGCTGATTAACAGACAACCCCATTCCCGCGCCGTATTCGTCCAACTACCACCCAAAATGCACAAACAGGTAGAAACAGTCCAACCGAGAGAGGCGCTGACCAGTGCGTAGGGAGACGTGGGGTGCTTGGCGAGGAGCGCGGTGCAGAGCTTGAGGGCGGCCTTGTACTGGCGCGAGTCCACGGCGTCCCAGATCGGCCGCACCCGGCGCTCCGGGATGCCGCCGGCGAGCCCGAACTTGCTGGCCATCCTCGCCGCGATCTAGGGTTAGGGTTTTGGGCGGAGGCGGGCGCCGCGGGTGAGGGGGAGAGGAGGAAGAAGAAGGAAGGGAGGCGCGGAGGCGGACGAGAGAAGGGTTTATCGAGTCGGGGATGTGACGGCGCGACGCGCGCGTGGGCCCGCCTCCAGGATGGCACGGTCCGAGGAAACCACGTGGTTGTTCCTTGGCCGTCTAATGCGCAGCGGACGGTGCAGGATTCTGAACCGGCGGGGATGGCAGGGGGGGGGGGGGGGCCGGCCCCCC
>LAPY01000183.1:211162-224551 GCA_000970635.1 Eragrostis tef
CGCACGGAGTCGATCGATGGCGCGATGGATGGAGAGGGGCCGAGCGTGAGATGCGACGAGGACGGAAGAGAGGGAGCGACGAACTATATAGATGTCGGGGGCGGTGGCGAGCGCGTCGCCGGGGCCGAGTCCGAGTCCGTTCGGGTGGCGTGGCGCCAACGCTGGGCTTTCTTCCGGGTCTCTGTCGGACCGAGCGCGCGGGCAGTGTGTGTTCGGGTGACGTGGCATCTGCTGTCGTCCGCGCGACTGTCAATTTCGTTCGCCGCAAGCCCTCAACCATGTAACACTAGGAGTGGCGTCGACTTCAAGCTTTGCTATAACTCGAGAGGCGGATTGGTAGTCTGCTGCTGCTTCCAATTCTGAAACTACTAGGATTGGCTGGCCTGTAGTACAAAGACAAAGAGTTGGGCCAATCTTTCTTCTCCAGCATTTTTAAGGCGCTCATTCGAGCTCCACATTCTTATTTCTGTACGATGAGGGAACTGACAAACGAAATTTGAATAAGAAAAATACAGAGAGTTCTGGTTTTCCATTTACAAAACTTCCCCACTAGAACATTTCGCCATGCGCTAAGCTTTGACAGACGGGCGCTCCAGTCCATCTCAGTTCGTAGTTTACCATAACAAGTCTCAGGTGCTCATTTACAAAACTTCCCACCATAACATTTCGCCATGCGCTAAGCGTGTCGACAACATCATGGAATTTATATTACCTTTTTATCAGTCGATAAGTCGCGAGCCTGGCAAAACAAATAGCTGAATTTTTTGCTCCCTCGGTACGCTAATGATCATCCTTAGCTTATCACGAATAAACTGACAATCAAACGGATACATTCACTGACAATATCAGAAGCATGATTACTACTCTGGAATATATATATCATAATAATTTCGCTGCAAACAAAGCATCTCAACCATTTACGAGACTTAAGAGAACCACATTGGTGGACCTCAGGATTGCCAAACAACTTCACATGAAGCATACTGTAATCTCGATTACAGAGAAACCAAACCAGGTCCCAGGACTGTCTGTCGACAACAGGACAAGGGGCCTCACGCACTTTCCGCCACAGGGTAGTCAAACACAACCTCCTTCCCGCAAAGCCTCCGGTAGACAGAGCTGTAAGTGTCGAGCTTGCCCTCGGTGCTGGTGCGTTCCTTTGGATCCAGGAAGATCTGTGGCACGACATGTATATAATTAGCATTGCTGAATTAAGAAAGCATTATGAGAAAACATCATGAAGTGAAACATACGTATGGAGTATGCAGGCGCATAAATGCAATAGAAAGTATCCAAACTAACAACGAAAAAAGATTCTAGACAAAGCAGTGGGTTCAATGCAGTGCCACCGGATGAAAATCAGTTAAAAAGGGACAATAGTTTTCAAATATATCTCTAAACTTATTTTGAAACATTTGTTACATGATTGATCACCAATCATTGAACATATAACAGGTACAGAGACATGACTAACTAAATATAAAATAACTGCCAATCTGATGAGAAAACAATACAAGGGACTAAGGGAGAGAAGTTGCCATATATTTACAGATAAACATGTACCATTTGCATTGCTATGGTTTCAATGTTTCATATCAATGAGTAGAAATATAATGGCAATCACAAACCTTCATGATTTTTGCGCCATCCGGGTGGTATCTAACACGCTTCCCAACAATCTCAGCTGGATACACAACATCTTCCAAAATGGCATCATGAACAGTGGTAAGAGTGCGGCTACGAGGACGAACAACAGCTGAACCTTTCTTTGAGGGCCTCACAATTCTTCTAGTTGCAACCAGAACAACATCCTACATTAAATTAACACAAGGGGAAAAATGAGACCATGAGTGCTGATCGAGTGTTTTCAACAAATAAAGTAGTCTAAGATCAATTTTAACATGACATACGAAACCAAATCAAAGACTGGAAATACTACACAATCTGAGAAAATAAAAAAAATCACTAGACATTGTTCCCAGTTGAACTGAGTATTAGTTATTTAAGCTTTTCTTCTATGGTCAACATCCTCTTTACTACATAAGAGCTCTAGATAATCCTGTAATCTTAATAATATAGAGTACCTGACAAATGTAACAGGTTTGAGCCAATTTTCCTTCATCTACATTTCTAGTACATTTGTCAGGTGCACACAAATATAGTCACAGACTGCATGTCACAATCTATTCTATTTGTTAAAAAGTCGAGTTTATTAATTCAGGGAAGATCCCATAAAGCAATGTTAAGTTAGGAAGGTCACCTTAGGAAAGTTTGTTAGTTACTAAGGAAATATTGTGTTAGGTGGTCCCTACAGATCTGATTGTGATTAGCTTAGGAGGCAAATCAAGCTGTAATCCGGCATGCTACTATATATGCATGCAGCACATATCAAGATGAGCCAAGCAATGAGGAATCAATCTAATCCTATTCTTAAGTTCATCATCCCACTCTCCCACTCTAAGTCTTCTTCACATTCTAAGCAAGCCGACGCTGCCCTGCTGTCTCCTGGTGGTGTTTACACACTGATGAACTATGGTTCCTCACAACATTGCATTGATTTTGTAGTCACAAAGGCTTCATTGGCATAATGCATCTTTTCCCCTCTTACCAACAATCAGTAAATGCAAATCACAAATCATAAGACCAGTTTATCACCTTTCCACTGAATTTCTTCTCAAGCTCACGAACAAGCCTCACATGGATCTTCTTGTAAGCCTTTTGAAGCCTGTATGGAACATGGATAATAAGAGCCTTCCTGTTGCCAGCAACATCCACCTGACTGCAAGAAGCAAGAAAGAATTTATAGTTAACTTAGATCACACCAAATACAACCAAATCTTACAAATTCAATGAAAGCCACGCACACAGCTCCATTGATGTAAAGGTCCTTCAAGTCACTCTTTAGCTCCTGGTTCCCATTCTCCAGGTCAAAGAAAGCCTGCATACATGAAAATTAGACTCTTGAATCTTAAGAGAGTAAACAAAGAAAGCAAGGAATTCAAAGATTCTAACCTGGGCAACTGTGTCCTCAAACTCAGTTGGCTCCACGCCCTTGTCCTTCTGAATCTTCCTCCTTGACGTAAACATTTTCTCTAGCTTAGGCTGGACCCAAATATAATCCAAAGTTAACCTCTGAAGTTTGACTCAAACAGCTTGCCAAATACATTTAGCCAATACCCAATAGTACAACCAAACCAAGACATCTCTTAATCTTATAAATGATTAACACACCCTCTTGAAAAAAAAATCATGTGTTGTAATCTTGGCACAAAGTTATTATGCAAAATTTAATGTTCAAGAAGAGTGAAACACATCTTTTGATGTATCAACGACAAAAATGACACTGATAGGCAATGAAGACCTAAATGTAGCATGCAGCTGCTAAGACCTAAATGTCAAAACTGTTTGCCATTTCCTCTCATCGGCAAACTGAATGTTGGGAGCAATCAGGGTTATTGAAACTGACGCAATGATGCATCCATCAAAACCCAAATTCAAGAAAAGAACTTAGGAACCCTTGACGTAATGCAGTTCAGTTGGAATTCTGGGGCCAAACTAATAGGGCACCAAAGGTCCAAAACTAATATGGCCTAGAAATCATCCACGACTGACGACTACAACAAAACAGAAATGATAATTAAGGCACGGCTACTGCCACCCACAAGGTATAAAAGAAATGGGGGAAACTGCGCAAGCTGACCAACACGGTAACATTCGGGAGCGCAAGAGAGGGGAACCTGGATTCGCACCTCGGCGGATTCACTTGGGACGATGGCAAGGGGCGAGGCAGAGCGGGCAGGCGCAGCGAAGAATGACGGCGGCAACCGGCAAAGAGGCAACGTAGGGTTCTACGTTCGTGTCACAGATTGTCATGGGCCTACAGTGGTAGAAAATTTGAGAACAGGCCGTTTCCTGAATCTGCCATGGAACTCAGCCCGGTCCATAAGATGACTCCAAGTCTCCAATTGCTCCCGTTTTGGGCGTAAACACTAAGGTGATGTTTGGCAAATGGGAAATGTGAGATGAGTTAGGGATTGGGAAATGATTCTTGAGAGAATGAAGGGTTGAGATGTAATATGATCAAAAAATAAATTTTGCACCCCATTTCCCTATCCCAATACCTGTCCCCATTTCCCAAAATCCAAACAGCTCCTAACGGTATTCGACGAGAGTTTGTTAATCGATCTACTTTTCTCCGTTCCTAAAATTTGTACAAAATGTATACAATTTTATAGGTTAGCTTCCTACTGCACGTTTCATTAATCCAACCGGATCGTTTAACGTGAGACTTGTATTTATAATTTTTTCTTCAGAGTTTCATGAATCTCTCTGTTAATTTAAGTCATCAAACTGACTTTTCCAGAATTGTTTCAAGAACCTAACATTTTGAAAATTCTTTGGGTTATAAACAAAACGGGACGACGTTCGTCACGCATCTGCCCTTTATGTCCTTTTTTTTTTCTTTGAGACCGCCCTTTATGTCTTTGTTTTGGATTTGATCGTGCCTCACACACAGTCACACAGAAGCTTCAGCATCTCCAGCAGACGCGACGTCACTTTCGCGTAGTCTGGCCGATGGATCATGACGGCTGCAGCATCATTTCTTTATCTTCTGCTTCTTCCTTTTTTTCTTTTTTTTTCCACCGAAACAAACCTTTATTGGCGCCAACTTCGCGAGGAAAGGAGCTGAAAAATAAAAGAACAACAAAATCCGTCGGCTGCACGAGCTCGCAGAAAGCTGGACCGGGTCCACGCACCACCCCGGTTAGCGACTCACGGAGCCCCACGCCCTCTACCTGTTCCGGTCCATACACCGGGTGCACGCAGCAAACGTGCGTGACCCGGCCGCAAAGGTTTGGTTGCAGTTGAGTCCACCCTTCGATGATTGCTGAGCGCAGCGGCATTCCGCAGTTCCTCCGCCTCACTCCCTCGTTCCCCGTCCCCAACCCGACTCGAGCGCCGCGAATCGCGTCGTGGTGCGAGTTTCGGATTCTGGGGAGAAGAAGAGAAGGGAGTTGGGAGAGATGGATCAGGTGCTGAACAAGGTGGGGAGCTACTGGTTCAGCAAGCGGGCCAACAAGGAGATCGACTCCATCGGCGACGACATCAGCGTGAGTCGCCCGCCGGCCTCCGATTTCTCGCACCTTTTATCTATCCCTTGCATGTTTATTAGAGCCTCTATTCTTGCTTCTTGGCCTGCATTGCTTGGTCTTCGAGGAAGAGAGGTTGGTTCTGGATCTAAGGGCGGTGGTTAGGATTTTCCTTCGTCGGTTAACGAGCTGCGAGGAGGAAGTTTCTTGGTTGCACAGCAGATTATTTCTGTTTCAGATTTAACTGCAACTTGGAGCTGCTTTGATCCGGATTATCTGTATTTATTAGTTTAGCGGAGAGACAAATTTATTAGGCACACTGCTGAGCTCAACGTCGAATGTAGCCTAGGCATCTTGTTTAGTACGTATTGGCATTGCCTGTGGAGTTTTCTTGCCTTGTCCTGACGCCGCAATGTGTGTGTGTGATTCCCAGTCGATCTCAACCAGCATCGGAGAGGGAGCCAAATGGATGGTGAACAAGCTCAAAGGTACTCCCCGTTGTTGATTCTCTATCTACTGATAGACAAACTGGTGTATAGTAATGTACTACTCAGTATGCTGTACTGCGTGTTATTATGGTGCTACTGTTACTGTTTGTAGTTCGCTATCATACAATCAATTCAGTGCACTGGCAGGATGAGAATATGATGAATTCTGCATATGAAAGGATGGACATTGATACATTGTAGTAATATCTATAAAAACAGAATAACGCTTACACAATATTTCTCCATAACCAAGCATGGCCTTTCCAATCTATGTTTTAATGCGGCATAATTCTGAAACTACAAACCTAAACTTCTAAAGTCTATTCCAAACTGTTATCTAGTTCTCATGAAAACACATAAAGTAGGAAACTGACCTTTAGGTAGATAATATTTCAGGAAGCCACACTTCAGTAACTGTGACGTGTAATGTTACATGGCACAGGTTAGGGAAACCAAAGTGATAAATTCTGAGTGTGGAGAAATAAACGGTGATCATTTACCCCTAGTCCATTTTTTGAAATGAACAGATAACGGCAGCAGGCATGTTTCATCTGGAAGGGGCAGCAGTATTTAGTGTCGGACCTGTCCAAGATTTAGCGTATCCCCTGGGGAGGGTATACAACATATTTTCATACATGTGTCATGTATCTAGTTCATGCCTGTTCTCTTCTGCTATAATCTGAAATGTTTAAATCCTTTAGCTTGTAGGATAAGAGAAAAGAACCTATTTCAGTTAACTAATAGTCATAGAAGCGGTATCATAAATGGATGATGGGTTTTCGTGTTGAGTTATGTGATGAACAGTTGTAAGTGTGCTCTTATGGACAGCCATTGTTTGTTTTAGTTACTTTATTTGCTCAAGGTCCCTGTTTGGGTTCAATTTGTGGTGATATAGCTAGTGTCAGTTCCACCAATGTTTACGCCTTAAGGTGAAATCCATTTACGCCTTTGAGTCACATTTTGTATTCACCGATCTGATTAAAACATGTCGTGATATCAGGGAAGATGCAGAAAGCACTGCCAGAACTCCTCAAGGAATATGACATGCCAGCAGGTCTCTTCCCACGGGATGCCACTAACTATGAGTTCAATGAAGAGACAAAGAAGCTAACAGTGTACATCCCATCAGCCTGTGATGTCGGGTACAAGGACTCATCAGTTCTGCGGTTCTTCACCTGTGTGACTGGCTACCTTGAGAAGGGAAAGTTTTCTGATATCGAGGGCATGAAGACCAAAGTACTGGTTTGGACCAAAGTGACCGCCATCAAGACCGAGGGCTCCAAGGTCCATTTCACTGCTGGCGTGAAGAAGACTCGGAGCCGTGACGCCTATGAAGTTGTTAGAGATGGTATCACCATTGATAAGTTCTAGAGTATACTTGGCATGAGAGACGTAATGTAATTATTCAGATACTGTTTTACCCCCTCGGTACACCAACAGTCTGAAATCTAGTGTAATACTTCTGCCAGTTCAATCAATGTAGTATGACGTTTCTCATCAAAGCGTGGCTGGTTTGACATGGGGAAATTAATTGTGTTGCAGTTGCGGTTTATCAAATGCTTGCCTATTGTTTCCAATTAAAAAGTCTCTGCATCTGGGCTAATTTGTTGGCTATTTGCATTTTTCTTCCTTTTACGGCTCAAATTCTTACATTTTCCTCACTCAAATTGATCATTATAACATGATCACGAAGGCTTCAACAAGAGGAATCATAATGCCTGAAGAGACTTGATACCGAGGTCACCTTGTTTGATATCTCGATCTAACGATTGTGAGAAACATGAGTGCTATATTCAGTTCTAGTAAGGCTGTCATAAGAATTAATAAAAAAAATACCTTAACTGGCAATGTCAAACCGGAGAATATCTTCAGAGTTTCAATTCATGATCATCATTCGCCAAAAATATTGACTAGAGTACCTATTTGTTGACGTCAGGTGGTGCCGTTCTAGCCTTCTATCTTCCACAATTGTTTCATCAATGTGTATGTGTACCCGAAATCTATCGTTCTCCTGCAGAGGCTCAACCTCAAGCTCAAATGGTGTTCAATCTGAGGTGTCTGATTTTGGATGTTAGCCAAATTGCTGGAGTGGTCGCATGCAGGGTTTAGAACCTTAAACGCGGGCCTTTACATACTGAATTACATACTTAATTTCAAAGCGCTCAATTCAGAATAAGTTAGCACACTACTGTGGATGTGGTGGGACCAAAGAAACAGGACTAAGGAGGGGATAACTCAAGACAATGTGCTAACATGACCCATGAAGTTCACAAATATATACTAAAGAACTCCTTTAGATGTTCAAAACTCAATCAGAGAATGAGTCGGGAGATTACAGATATATACTGCAGAAATCCTGAAGTATGGAGATTCTTCTGGCAGTGCTCTTATAAATTTGTCTTTCTTTCTTGCAATCTGGAAGTAAGGGAGCTTTTACTTTTTGCTCTTTTTTCTCCCATAGTTAAGATGAAGCAACAACAATGCAAAAGAAACAGGATCACAATAATTTCTCCATTAAGTATTTGATTTATTTCTTCGTTTTTCTCTTATACTTTCCACACATGTAACATAAATTATTTTGTGGTGGCTGTTGCATACGTATAAACTAATAAACGAAGCTCAAACGTTAATCAATGAATGTTACACCTCAGAATCATCTGGAATTAAAAGGAAGCTTGGACATTCCTCAAGTGCTTGGCAATTTCCATCAGGTCCACATGCTTGAATGATAAATTTCAGACCGGTGACTTCGTTCGGGACCTCTAGGTCAGAAACATAGAATGCGTCGACACTAGCAGCTCCAAGATAACTTCTGGGAGGCTTAACGCTTGAATCTGCCTTTAACATCTCAATGTAGAAGTTGTACGTCTTGAAAGATGTTTGACCAGGAGTCTTCAACTTCCAGCTGATTTTCAAGCTCACTTGTTTAGATGTGTTCGAATTGTTTGACCATGAAATGTACTCTCCTTCAGCTATCCACGATTCTGGTGGAGGGAACTGAATGTCCTCACCCGTCTTTTGAATACTTATGCTCCCTAGCGACGCATGATAAAGTGACGATCGATATGCATTTGCTTCTGAGATCCCATCCAATTCTGGTTCTGGACCAATTGCACTAGCAATTTTCAATGTGCAAACAATATTAATTCCAGTTAAGGTGTAGCCGGAACTGGACTGAACAGTTGCTCTGTAAAGAACCCAATCTTGGTTATCTGGGGAATCCGGGTGAGCCTTATCAGCTTTAATGTATGAGCCATACATTTTCTTTAGTTTCTTTTTGGTGAATGTTGCTATGTCCTCTGCAACAAGAATTGAAGTACTCTCTGTGTCTCTAGATGACAAGTCCAGGGACAACCCTACAGCAGAACTTGCAGCGGCTCTTACCTGAATAACACAACAGAAAAGAATGCAGCATCATGAGACTGGAAAGAACACGGTTCCATGTGTGGCACACTTGTAAACTCATTTTTCCGTAAGCAATCAGATGGTCATGTCAATGCTAGTAATAACCAGCAATCATATAATTCATGTGACTCAGAGAAGCGAACATTTCATAGAACTCCACATTATTCAACCACTTTTGTATTTCCAAGAAATTTGAGTAATCATTTCAAATGTGGTAAAAAAGAGAGTAATTGATTGGAAGGCGGTTAAGATAGCGAAACAAACGCAAATACAATATTCTCACCGAAAAAAGTAGACGAATAGAGCCAACTTCCATAGAAAGTGCCCCATTGAAAAGCTGTTCTGAGAAAATAATGTTCTGCCGGAGACTTCCCTTAACTGTCAAAAAATTGCCTCCACTATACGGTCGACCTTTAAAACTATAAATGAACCAGTAAATTTTTTTTATAAATTGGGAAATAATATATAAATTTAAATTGGAAGATTATGTACAAAAATATTATTAATTGTACATGAAAAATAAGGGTGTATGCTTTGATGCAATAAATGGAGAATGAAAAACTAAGGTTAATGAGCTGTAGTGTAGGGATTCTTGGACATTGTATAGTATGAAATATCATGTTCAACAGAGAGCTAGCACCGCAAGCTGAGGACAAATCCTTTGATGAATGGTGGGTCAAGACGTGACAGCTTGGCTCCATCTATTTTCAGAAAAGGCCTCAACTCGCTGATAGTGCTGGGGGTTTGGATGATTTGGAAACAGCGTAATGACTGTGTGTTCAACGGAGCACCGCCCAATGTGACGAGACTGCTATCTCTCATCGAGGAGGAGCACCTTTGGTGCCTCGCTAGCGCTCAGGAGCTCGCGCGACTTCCTGCAGCAGTGGCAGTAGGTAATTAGGTGTTCACCTGTGGCCTTTGGGTTGTGTCGCAATCTGCCTATGGCGCGAATGTAACTTGAGAACTAAGGTGCTGTTTGGCAATTGGGAAATAGGCATTGGGATAGGGAAAGGGAAATGGGCGGAGAAATATAAAACCTTCATTTATCCATCAAATTAAATCCCAACCGTTCATTCTCCTTATAAACATTTCCCAATCCCTAACCCACCTCTCATTTCCCGTTTACCAAACAGCCCCTAAGGGGTGTGTGGTGTGCGTGTTGTACTTTACAACTTCTCTTCTTAATGAAATGATGCGCAGCCTTGCTGCGTATTCGTGAAAAAAAAGGTTCAACAGAGAATAACATAAAGTCTGTTCAAAGTTGCTGAGTCAAGAAAGCTTAACTTGCTAACAATAGTGCACAGTTTAAATAATCTCTTTACTAAGAGCAATGTATAACATCGTTTCCTGGGCTCATATCTTTTTGTTAGTTAATAGGCTACTTTTACCAATATGAATATTTATCATTTTAAATGTGAGATGATGTATCATTTACACTGCGAGACCTATAAAAGATTAACAGGTTGTGGATGGCATGCCAAATATTAGCTATCAACTTAATTTATATAAGAAACCTCTCCGTTCATCGTAGTATAAGAAATCAACATCGTCTGAGAATACATTGAACACGTAACTAAGAAAATAAGCAAGCTTACTCCGTTAAGGCTTGCAGTTGAGCTTGATCTCCAGTGTATTTAAGCACAGGCTGAAAAAGAGGACAAAGATAAGCACAGGGAAATCCGGATGGCTTGATAATGTCAGCTTTCAAGAATAAGAATCAATTTTAGAAATAGAACAAATATAAAGACACTGCCCACAGACAGTTTTCTCATTACAGTAGGGAACATATCAATATACCATAATACCTAAGTCATGGAAATCCAGATGACCATCAACAGATAAATGCATGCAGAAGGCATTGGCTATTTCTACCTTTGATGTCAGGGTGTATACACCCCCCAAAAAAGGTGGAAAGCACTCATTAAAGAAACATGTTGACAGCATGCTACCTGAAAACTTTGGCACGAAATATTGTTCCATGGTTCACTGGAGACTTGCAGCCCTTCGACAGACACTTGATAACCATATCCCTAGAGAAAATAAAATTTAGAAGGCATTAAATTTCGACAACTGGCAGAGAACTGCCAAAAGCATATCATTTTTTATGCTTCTAACTGGGTATCATATCATTTTTGTAAGCATTAAATATGACATTTTGAATAATTGCACAGGTTAACAAAACTTGCAGAACATTATGCTTTAGAAAGTGGAAACCTTACAGGAATGTCAGGTACATGTTGCTGAATATGTAAGTATGAGTATCTGAGAACTATAATAGAGAATATGGTATATCCTAAAAATAGTTATTCACTTCTAACAGTTAACATTGAGCATCAGCGCTTCATGAGTTCAGAAGTGTAACTGCTACATAACATGTCACGCCAAAAGTGCAGCATAAACATTATCTGAATCTGACGACAATAAATGAACTAACTCCCACACCTGATATGACAAGGAATAATTCAGATAATTAGCTCCAACACCTGATTAAAATCTGAGTAGAAAGGAAGCTTTTTCGGATAGCTTCTAAGTACTCCCCAAGATTTTTCAACAAGGCCCCACCAGCTGCATCATTGTTGGGTCAATACTTTTTCATAAGAGCATACATGTGCCGCAGAAGGAACACAACTACTGCAGAGGGAGGTCAACAGCTCATTACCGATTTTGTGCACTCTGAAAGTCAGGAGGTTGCTTAGTTTCATATAGCCATCCAGGAGCAAATATGGCAGTCGAGACATCAACTTTCTTAATTAGATCAAGGGCCACATTTGTCTAGCAAAAACAGGCAAAATAGGCGGTAAGGAAAAAGAAGCAGAACATGAGAAAGTTGAAAAATGCATTCACATGAAAGCAAATCAGTAAGACTAACAGTACAGACTTTACAACTTTGGATGTGCACAATTGCGTATAACAAATTTCGCCAAAAAAAAGGCTGTATATGCAATGCAGTCATCTGACTAACGCAAATCAGCGGTTTTGTCACAATGTCATCTAGCTAACACATTTATGCGATAAAATTGTAGCATTATAAAGTAAATCTCTAACTGGTAATAAAAAACATTCTAAGTTGAATAAAATCAAAGATCATTACACCTACATTCCATTGACCACCACCGAATGTATTTCGTCCGAAAACATCAATACCCATATATACATCATATTTCCTGTCACCAGCAACATCAGCTGAATCTTGTGGGTCATTTTTCTGCAAATATCATGCCAATTTTACCAGTCATTATTAAGACTTTCAGTCGACTTGTGGGGGTCAAAATAACAAAAGAGGGTTACCTTCCAGGTATAATTGGCAAATAACCCATCACATAAGTCAAAGAATGGCTTATTATACTTATTGAGCTTATTCTGCCAGTCGAGCTCACCATTTACAGTTATTGCATCATACCTGCAGAGCGAAGAAAAAGCTAAGAGGCAAAGCTGTACACCACAGATGATCATATCTTCATGTTTACAAAACAGCAGGAAATGTAAACTCCACCATATGACTAAAGATCCAGGAACTGCAGCGTGCATTTCCTTGGTTAGATGATTGGCGAACTCTTTCAGGTTCTCGATGAACTGAACGTCAAGGTTAACCTCAATATTGATCTGGAAGATGATCAATTATCAGCAAAAGGCATGCATCTGAGAACAACATGGCTTAATCTAGATCAAAAGAATTGTCACCCAGCACTCTTTTTGGCCAGAAAATGACAACATTTCACTCCCTATAACTACTTATCACAACACCACATTCGAATCCCACAAACATTTGATCCTAAAATTACAAGGCAACATGAACAATAGATTACCAGCCAACCATCGAATCCCAAATTAACAGCCAGCTCCGAAAGTCTCTCAGCATACATCTGCGCAGTAGCCTCCGTTGCAAGCATCTCCTTGCAAATCGCTGCACCTTTATCCCACTCCGTGATGAACGTTCCTAACACCTTCGCAGGCAAACAACAAAACAACATTTGCATTGTTTTTGTTGTAGAAAATTCAAGAATTGAAGCTGAGGGGAGAAGGCAAGAAACTGACCTTGACGCCGTGGAGGTGGGCGGCATTGATCCAGCACGGCGGCGGGAGGGTGACGAGGTAGTGGGAGAAGTAGACGAAGACGTCGACGAGGTGCCAGTGCCAGAGCGCGTAGGCCTCCGGGTTGCTCCCGCCCTGCGGCGCCGCGTCGTCGCGGTACCCGCCCTGCATGTCGTGGCACACCAGGACGCGGCGGCGCGGCGGTAGCGGCTCCCCGGACCCGGGGACGGAGGCGCGGTTGAATGGGAGGTGGAAGTTGGCGGTGGCGGAGAGGTAGGAGCGCGAGGCGAGCGTGGCGAGGTCCGTGATGGGGTAGGAGATGGGCGGCGCCGGCGCGGAGGCGTCGAAGGGCGGCTCCCACGGCCCGCGGGGGG
>LAPY01000183.1:226087-245202 GCA_000970635.1 Eragrostis tef
GGTCGCCACTCGATGCGGAGGCCTCGGCCTCGGGGGCCGCGGCGGAAGGCCGCATGGCGCGGAGGCGGCGGAGGAAGCGTCGGAGACGGCGGCGGGGGGAGAGGGGCATGCGCCACCGTTGACCTGGCGGGATGCAGAATTTCAGCTACCGGGACTTGCTGTTGCTGGGCTTGTGTTGGATCGGTTTTCAAACCTGAAGTCTATACTAGTAGTAGTACTAGAATTTGTTGGGAATTATTATTTGTTGCAATCGTGTCCTAAACACAGTCTAGAGTGAATGATTTTGTTTGGTTATGGCCCAGTCCGATCCCGGGTTTAGATAATCCAAATAGCTAAAATCAGCATCTGGTTCACTTCGTTCAGAATTTCCAGCAGGCACTAGCTCCGTGTAAAGCTTTTGTTTATTTGTTGAGCAATTTCTTGACGCGCTGCTTTGTTAATGGATTTTTTCTTACTAATCATCGTATTGCACCCAGTTGCTTTGTAATGGATTTTTTCTTACCCGTTGATATGACAGACAAGCAACAATCATCGTATTGCACCCAGTTGCTTCAATTCATTGACATTGCTCAAACACTGCGTCGGCAGCTTTAAAATTTTCATAAGTTTGGCATAGCAAGGTATGGCAGCAACCTTCAAGATGAGCAAACTGGAAAGCTTTGAATTTGTCAGCAGTAAAAACAGGTGGCAACCTTCACAAATGTAGACTACGATCAGTGCCACACCATATCAATTGAGGTAACAAGATAACTCAGGAAAATGGTAAGCTTTGAACTTTTGTTAATTCATTCACGGATCCTACACAGTACTAGGTAGGAAGCCCAGGTCTACCAATACAATAGTTCTCAGACGAAATAGAAGGGAGCTGTTCTCAACAACACGTCTAAGGGCTAGAAAACTTGTGCAGCCTCCAGGTTGACACCATCATCTAGTCCTTCAACGCAGTGTTTCAACCCCTCACCTGCAACAGGGGAAACATAACGACATTAGAACAAGAACAAGAGTAAGCATGTCATTTCATGATCCCCACCGAAATGAAAAACTCAAAATCAACCACATGCCAAATTTGGCACAGCAAGTCCAAGATGATAGTGGTGACAGATAAGTAAAAGTGAATGCATGTCATTTTCACTCTGTAAATAGGTAAAGAGGATTCTGATGGCATGGAATGAACACATGGATTTCAATATTCTTAAGAAAGAGGATCACAAACTGAACAGAAACTGAGACAAAATGCAGCATCAGTTTATCACTGTGAACACTCCAGCTCTCAATCGAAAAACACAAATTTCTAGTTCAAGATCTAGGAGCCTGACAGTCTAATTTTTACAAAATTTTAAAAACCAGGGTCCCAACCGCAAGGTGATTAAGGGATTCTAGGCTCAGAAAAATACTAGATTACTTGTTGGAAACGGGGCTTGGCTAGTCTGTTTATTATCATACTCAGATTAGCTCGAGAGTTTGGAAATTTTGACTAGTGCTTTAAGTTTGGCATCAGGTGAAGTTTTAAAACTTAAATTCAACTTTGATCCTCCTGCAGGTTGATAACACTGTAGTTCTGTGGCTTGCAGGAACATAAAAAAAATGGTAGCAACAACTGATTTCAGGTGACTAGCCAACAGCCACAGTCAAATCACAATTACAAGAATGTCAACAACAAGATAACCACTTTGTAAACCACATAAACCCTCATCGGCCACTAGCACCGGCCAATAATATCTACACAATGGTAGCAACAACTGATTTCAAGGTCGGACACAGCAGAATGGGTTTCTGAATCTAACAAGTTGAAATTGTCATGCGAAATAGGATCGATGTTCCCGAGAATTGGCTTCCAAATCAATAACTAATCACCGTGCAACATAAGAGCCAAGTAGCACTGACTGGCCAACAATTGGGGATACACAGGACTGAGATCGTTACGAGTTCTAACCATACAGCTCGGCGTAAGGGACATCCAATTTCACGCATCATCGCATACGGCCATCACGAATCAAGATCAGAGAGATAGGTGAGCGCACAATTCACCTGAAGAATCGAATCAGCCGGAGCCGACGATGATGTTGTTGATGGGGATGAAGATGAGCTTGACGAAGAACCCGACGAAGCCCATGACGACGAACCCGATCGCCGTCCGCGTCGCAACCTTGGTGAATTCTGCGCAGGACAAGGCGGTGTCAGATCAGATCCGGCGAAACCATGGACCTTAGCACACGCACGCCGGGATCCAGGCCACGGACGGATGGGGGATCTGGGTTGTTACGTACCCTTGCGGTCGGGCTTGTGGCAACGCTTGACGAGGCGGACGCTGTCCTTGGCGAACTCACGGAGCGGGTCGACCACCGAGTCCACGGCGTCCATGGCTTCGCGACGGCGGCGCTGGGAGGCGACGGTGAGAGAGATCTCGAGGCCTCTTCGCTTCGACAAGACGACTTGGAGCTGGTGGTGGCTTTGCGCGTGGTTCACGGCCTTGTCCGCCTGTCCTGTACATATCGACCGGTCAGCCAGCCCTCTCTCGTGGGTCGGACTCGGACGGGCCGCGCTGTGTGTACGTTTAGCATAGCAGCATCTTAGGCCCATATATGTTCGGCCGAAGAAATCCGGCCCATTGCAACGTGCCATTTGTGCTTGACTGCAGTGAGCAGATGAATTTGTTTAGGCTTTCAAAATTTGGTTCAGTTGGTCTGCAATGATCGGTACAAAATTTGTTTAGGCTTTCAAAAAGACACATCAATTGGGTTCAGTTCAGTATCAATCGAAGATCCTAATGCTTGTTTCTTGTTAGCAGGTTATGGGAGACTTTTGTATTGCGCACCTACGACGTTGGGACTACTGCTTTGCCGACAATCATGCCGACTTGTCCAGGAGGTATGTCTCCACCAAGTGCTACAATGCAAAGCTCCTAATTTTGCTTGGGGGGAGGCGACGGAGTGAGAGATCTCGAGGCCTCTTCGCTTCGACAAGACGACTGCTTGGAGCGGGTGGCTTCGACAAGTACTTATCGACCCGGTCAGCCCTCTCTCGTGGGTCAGACTCGAACGGGCCGCGTTGTGTGTAGGCAGGCCTGACAGTGGGCCGGAAGAATCCGAGGGCCGAAAGGGCGCCCTGTCCATGGGCTGAATGTATTAGGGCTGTATTAGTGTTGGATTGGATAAGGACAGGGCCATAGACAAAACTGAAAGGGCCCGGTGGGTTGTGAGAGGATTCACTCAGAAGGAAGGGATAGATTATCAAGAGACCTTCAGCCTGGTCATCAAGTCCGCAACAGTACGAGTTGTGCTCAGCATCGCCACAAGCAAATCATGGCCAATCCACCAATTGGATGTCAAAAATACCGTTTATTGTCAGCAACCGTCGGGTTTTGTTAATGCCTCTCTTCCCAAACATGTTTGCAAGCTTAACCGTTCCCTATACGGTCTTAAGCAAGCTCCAAAAACTTGGTTTCTTCAGTTCACAAACTTCTTGCTTTCCGTCGGTTTTGTTGCATCAAAGTCAGATTCTTCTCTGTTTATTTACAAACATGGCACCGATATTGCTTATCTCCTCCTCTATGTCGATGATATAATCTTCACTGCAAATACCTCATCATTCTTATCTCGCATCACGAGCAAACTCAAGGGTGAATTTGCCATGACGGACTTAGGTCCTTTGCATCATTTTCTTGGCATCTCTGTCCACCGCAATGCTGCAGGCATGTTTCTTTCTCAAGAGCAATATGCACTAGATATTCTAGATCGTGCTGGCATGAAGCACTGCAATCCCTGCTCCACGCCCACCGACACAAAAGCCAAATTATCTGCTTTTGATGGCGATGTCATTTCAAATCCTACTGAATATCGCAGCATTGCAGGCGCCTTGCAATACCTTACACTCACACGCCCAGATATATGCTATGCTGTCCAACAAGCATGCTTATTCATGCATTGCCCAAGAGCACCCCATTTGAATCTCCTCAAAAGAATTTTACGGTATATCAGAGGCACAATCTCACACGGCCTGCAAATTTATCGCTCTTCTTCCACTGATCTGCTAGCCTACTCTGACGCCGACTGGGCCGGCTGCCCTAACACCCGTCGATCAACTTCGAGATTTTGTGCATATATCGGTGACAATTTGGTATCCTGGTCATCCAAACGCCAAGTAACAGTCTCCAGATCAAGCGCCGAAGCTGAATACAGAGGTGTGTCAAATGCAGTAGCAGAAACTTGCTGGCTGCAGCAACTACTGACAGAATTACAACTTCCACCAAAGCGAGCTGCGATCATATACTGTGACAATGTTAGTGCCATGTACATGTCCGCAAATCCAATTCAACACCAGAGAACAAAGCACATTGAAATTGATCTGCATTTCGTCAGAGATAAGGTTTCATTGGGACAAGCAAGAGTGCTACATGTGCCATCCGCATCACAGTTTGCTGATATCTTTACAAAAGGCTTGCCATCAACTCTGTTCGGTGAATTCAGAAGCAGTCTGCACATCATTAGCCGTCCAGACTGAGGGGGGCTGTTGGCGAACGGTATTCTTGGTAACTGACTAACGCCACGACCGGTTCTTCCGCGCACTCTCCACCGCTCGTGAACCGTGGCATGCACACGTCGCTCAAGCTCCACCGCATGCGCCGGATCCTCAACTGCAGTAGTGCTTAGTCGTAGCGATATTCGTGTACATTATCTCAGCGCCGTGCGCTTATGTAATCGCCTATAAATAGGCCTCTGTAACCATCAATGATGATAACACGAATCATTCAATCTTACAGTGTTGTTGGGCACCAAGCTGTCGGGATGCGCGAACTGCGCGGCGCTGAGGAACGGGTCCATGATGCACCCGCACGCGCCGCACCGCCGGCCCCCGACGCCCCAGTACCGCCCCAACCCGGCAGCATCCATCATCTCGATCGCGGCCAACCAATCGACAACTGCTCGCCCTGCCTGCTTCCTCCTCCAACCAATCAACAGCTGCTTGCTACTAATGGCAGTATTCACCAGCAAGCGAAGCGAAGCTGGAGCAGAGCAAGCGGCGGCTGTTCTGAAAGTTATTCTTATGGTAAACTTCCGTTGTAACCCCTTTGACGGAAATGTAACTATATAATATGTATAGTACTTTTGGTTACAAAAGACAAAACTTGGAAAGTACAATTAAAGTTGGTCAAGCACGATATTCATCTCGTGTCCATATGCCTGGGTGAGACATATAGCCAGGAACAGTTTCTTCTAAATTGGCCTTAGCTAGGATCACATACCACAGATTTGGATTGTATTGTAAATTTTAGATTGTGTAATCCATGATGGTAAGACCCAAGGGTCCAAACGCCAAGGGCTTTTTGTGTGTTTTGATTTTACAATCCAACTTTCGGTCACTTATATTGTGGTCCATCTTATGTGGCACCTTATGTGGAACCTTGCTCATACCAGCTTGCTCGATTGTGGAACCTTAAGGGATAGACCATTGAGTAAGAGTCCAAAAGCTAGTGTTTTTTTTTTATTATCTTCAGATTATGTGTATAGAATATCTATCCATGTAATACAGAAACAAAAGGAGGCCCTATAGTTACTTCCAAACTTGGGCCTTTTTGTTTGAGTTCGAGTTTTTTAAGAAACTGTTTGTTGGCTTTTGGTTGTTGGGTTTGTCATTAGCTTCTATACTATTTTTTTTCTCTGCACACCAAACCAGCTTTAGGTGAGCTTATTAGTTTTTAGTTCATTTCCTGAACAGTTAGCCTTTTAGCTTTTAAAAAGCTAATTTATTCTAAAAACCTCCTTTGTTTCAACTTCCGGCAAGCAAAAGTTGAAACGGAAATACTTCTACAATATAGAAGAAGTTAAGGTTTATCTCTATCAAGTACTATTTTGTACTTGATTCTATCGATAGAGTGGTTCAGATGCTCAGAACATGTCCAAGGGCGTGATGAGACTTACGACTTCTTTTGGTAAGACTGTGATTGTGCCGACTTTGACGGTGGTTGTGGCATATATGAAAATCGGTTGTGATGTTTGTGTCTTGTTGGCGAACAGTATTATTGGTAACTGATCAACGCCACAACCAGTTCTTCTGCGCACTCTCCACCACTCGTGAACCGTGACATGCACGCGTCGCTCCCGCTCCTCCGCATGCGCCGGATCCTCAACTGCAGTAGTGCTTAGTCGTAGCGATATTCGTGTACATTATCTCAGCGCCGTGCGCTTATGTAATCGCCTATAAATAGGCCTCTGTAACCATCAATGATGATAACACGAATCATTCAATCTTACAGTGTTGTTGGGCACCAAGCTGTCGGGATGCGCGAACTGCGCGGCGCTGAGGAACGGGTCCATGATGCACCCGCACGCGCCGCACCGCCGGCCCCCGACGCCCCAGTACCGCCCCAACCCGGCAGCATCCATCATCTCGATCGCGGCCAACCAATCGACAACTGCTCGCCCTGCCTGCTTCCTCCTCCAACCAATCAACAGCCGCGTTGCTGCTAGATTGCTACTAATGACAGTAAGTATTGATTGGAGTCTCGAGAGCGTGGATGCATGCTTTGACTTGTGGAAACAACGAAGATTGTCTCCAACCAAGCATGCTAGTACTGATTTGGTTGAGTTTAAAGTGTGGGATTTGGATATCCAAGCTGCTAGATTGCCACTAATGGCAGTAAGTATTGACTTGTTTAATCAACCGTTTGATTGTCTCCAACCTATCACTAGAATGTTGTTCCCCAAATATATATGCTTTGACTTGTGAGGGAGATTTAATCTTGGCTGCTTTCCACTGCATCGTTGTGAGAGTTTTAGGCTCTAGTAGATGTGCCTTTTCTGAATATAAAGCATCAGGGGAATGAACCGATACCGCATATCCGCTTATCACTCAGAGCATTGCTTCACCTGCCAGATCTACATGCATGCTTTCTGCCATGGCCCGTGACTAGAGAACTCGGCTTTCTTTCTCTATACCGATGTTTTAGAGTCAGAGGTTTCTTCTCTTCATTGATTTCGGGTACTATTTATGCACGTGATCTGTGATTCTTGTGTGCTGAGCAGTAGCCATATAGGCATCACACTTCAAATTATTTGACTGGAATTATTTAATTTTTAGAGATATACTACTTGTCGGAGTAGCGGTCAAAGTTCAGTTCAGCAAGATGAATACAAGCACAAGGCAGATGTGAAGTTCCAACATGCAGTTTGGCTTTTGAAACCATTGTACGCCGGGAGCATCACTGAATTGGTTCAGTTGGTCTGCAATGATCGGTACAAAATTTCTTTAGGGTTTCAAAATTACATATCAATTGGGTTCAATTGAATCAATCGAAGATGCTGATGCTTGTTTCTTGTTAGCAGGTTATGGGAGACTTTTGTATAGCGCACCTACAACGTTGGGACTACTGCTTTGCCAACAATCATGCCGACTTGGTATATATGTCTCCACCAAGTGCTACAATGCAAAGCTCCTAATTTTGCTTGGTGGTTCTCAATTTTCTGTCAACTGAAACGGTGCAATTGATCTGTGAAAGAAATTTATGCAAAGCTCCTAATTTTTCTTCGTTTTTTTCGCTGAAGAGATCTTGTTTAATGAGCAGACATTTAGCAACCTTGAACTGATTCTCAACTTCTGATGGTCCAATCCTCACAAGAACATCCACATCGAGATGCATGTGTAGGCATCAGTTCAGTTCACTTGCTGACTCCGGAACTCAGAATACTATCAAGGGAAACGATTGCCACCCCTACAATATCTCCCAGAAGGAATCCTTTGTAATGTTTGCACGGAATCTGGCTTGAAACGCTTACTAAAGTTTGATGCCAATGACCTGTCAAAGGAGCAAATATTTAGATAAGCTTGCTGAAGACCAAGGCATGTACCTAAGAAACAGTGTACACTAACGCAAGTACCAGATATTGTGGTCCTTGCTAGCAACCTAATCCTCAGTTAAAAAACTGTAGTTTTCCTCGAACTGAAATATTGGTTACCATCAGGTGCATGTAGGTGCAGGCTTTTTATGTGTAGGCAGCCAATTCTAGTGTATATGATTCATTTCTTGTACTGACCAACAAATTTCTTGCTGATTGTCGGTTCTCTTTGCGTGCTAAGTAAGGCTCTATGAAAATAGATAAAGAAACTATGTTCTTTTTTCTGCACAAGTTTGCAGCAGGCATAATGCAGCTCTAACGATTATACATCTAGTCTGGTATGGGGGGTAAGATTTGTGTACTTTGAGATCCAGACACAAACATGCCATGGTATGCTCTTCATTCTAAAATTGTTAGGCACGGGATTTAGTTCCTAGCTGCTTAATTGCTGTCAAATACCTGCTTGTTAGGCATTGGATTTCAGTGTTTGTTCGAATCTGTAGTTATTTCATAGTGTTGAATCTATAGCCTGAACATGGTGCTGATATTTCACTACAGGGAGTCAAGTTGTTGGTAATCTGCAAGAGATGCATGTGTACTAGATCTTGACCAGCAATGTAATAATCATTCATTAGTAGCACCATATTGGAAGCCTGGTGGCATAAAGTGTGGGATTTGGTTGAGTTTTTAATTCTTTTTCATGAACCTTGCATATTGACCTAGGATGTATGTATTGACGAAACAAAAAGAAACCATGAAATTCTTGTGTTTATGGCTCCTATTACGAATATTGTGTCTTCAGAGTTTTTCAGACTTTTTTTGGGTATTTTTTCTGAACTTTTAGAGCAGATTTTCAAGTTTGATAGAATTTTTTATACATGTTTTTCGAATTTCCTGAATTTTCTAGCATTTCCTCTAATTTATTGGGGGCTTTTCCCTGTGTGGGTCTGAATTTTTTTATTATTTAAACCTTTTTTCTAATATTTTAAGAAAAGACCGTTTTGTTCAGTATTTTCAAAATCTAGACCGTTTTGTCGCGCCATTTTAAACACCGCGACGATGAACTGAGCCTGCAATTCGACTGGCGCGACCACTGTCCACGTCCACGTCGGCGTTGACCTCCACGTCGGATTGCGGAGACCGGAGCCCGGTCTGGTCGCGCCCATCGAACTGGCGCGGTCGGGGCGAGAGCCTTTGCTGCGCCCGTCCATTTGACGCGACCCGAGCGGACATATTTCTTCCCTTTCCCTCCCAGAGGAACCCCTATGTTCATCGGCCCTCCCACTCCTTCCCCTCACTTGTTCGTGTCCGGCAGCGCCTTATCTCCTCCTTGTCGATTCCGTCCACGGGAGGTGGTGGTACCTGGCTCATTTTGTGAGAGGGTGATCCCCAAAGGTACCTTACATGTTGCATCCAACTAAATTTTTGTTGTATTATGGTTTGGTTAGCTTTATAGGTTGTTAGGGTTTGAATGTGGTTAGGGTTTGACATGAGATTGTTGTGAGCTAAGTTTGCTCGGATTCGATAACGATCTGGTGGTACATATGGATTGTGTATCGTGTAGTATGTAGAGGAAGCTCAGTATTATGTCTTGTTTGTTGTTATGTTGTCGTGTGATTATTTAGTTAACTAAGACAAATTTATTTTGGTCCTTGTTGATGAAGCGATGACGTACCCTCGTGATAGTATGGATGCCGGATAAAGGTAAATTATCCTCGTGTGTCGTTGGTAGATGGCCCCGTTCCTCCAGCCGTTCCAGTCCCAAATTGCGAGTGTGGTGAGCCGGCGGTTGTGCAGCAATCTAGGCATCGGGCGATGGCTGCACGTGCTTTCTACCATTGTCGTACTGAAGAAGTAAGTGTGTAGGGAATCCACTACATTGTACCCCCCGTTGTCGCTTTTTTCAATGCGGATGTTTATGTTTGTGTCTTAATAATGATTTTGTCGTTTTCTGTGTAGTGTTTCTTCTTCCAATGGATTGATAGACATGAAATGTATGATCCACGGATCCTTCTTTTTCCTTGGGATGAGAAATCGTTTTTGCAAGGCTGTGACCGAAGCCTCCAAAGCAACAACAAATCAGCAGCAACAAAGCAGCAACAATAAAGATGTATATACAAAATAGATCCAGTTACATACAGATTAGAGGTTCACAAAAGCATATGACTGAACCACTCCATTGAACCATAGTCGCATCATTAACTAGGACTTAAAACATAATTGTTCACATTCAATTTCCCACTACATTGAACTAGGACATGAAATTAGCACATAGTGGCAAGTAGGACCTGAACTAGGACATGAAACATAATTGTTCGACATTAGTAACAGAACATAGTCGCAACTTTAACTACTAGAACATGATTCCCATTGAAGTTCGAACTCCATTGGCATGCATCCAATACAAGCAGTCATGCCCGAGAGTGTATGGCTTCTTCTTCTTCCTTTGACGGCCAGGGTTCGTCGGAAGCACATTAGCACTCTCCACATCCTTCCTTCTACGTGGTTGGTTGGCGACGACGCGGGGACTGCTGTGACGCCTCCGGTGCATCATGTAGTTGGGACGGCCTAATTATTTCCTACAACGACCATAGCATTTGGGAACAAGTAAATTTGTTAAATCTCTAACGTTCATAGACTCAAAGTAGTATAGAAAAGGTGTATGAATAATACCTGCTCAGGGGAAGAAGAATCATCGGCCATGTCATCATCTTCTTCGTCATCCTCACCCACCTCGGTCTCGGAAGATGCAACATGTCCACGACTGCTGCTGCCAAAGTTTTGTGGGCGTGAGGAAGAAGGTGTCCTTGCTGACGAACGCGATCCCGTGCGAGATGGTGTCCTCTGTGGCATTTCTGGATTTGCAATACCATCGCGTTGAATGCAGTTCAACTTCAAAGCAAGGCGTCTGCAGCTCCGACGCACGCGCTGTGAGGACGAGGAGACCAAATTTAGAACTGAAATGCGTTACTTAATGAATGGACCCCAAAAATGTTACATGAATTCAAAATATCACCTCGGCAAAAGATCGTAGAGCACCCAACTCCTCCGCAGATCCCTGAGGGTGGCGCATAACGTGTCCCACCTCATTCGTAAGCTCGAACTAGCTGTGTAGCCTACAACAAAATTTGGACAAATAGAAGCATTAACTGGCTGCTGAGGGTGGATATGTGCATTACCAATGAACAGACAACACTTACCGTGTAGTTGATCACGTAGTACGGCCTGTGATGCCATACAGCATAATCCTAAAAAAAAATGCTTCATTTCAGCCATTGTTTCAAATATCATTCCCTTCTTTATCAAGGGATCTTCGCTATTTGGTGGGCCATCCATTGCCATTAAACAATTGTCAGTAACAACATTATTATTTGCGGTTACATCAACATGAGCTGGAGCCTTTGGTAAGTGCACTTTCATCACCTCCAACACACGCAACTCATCTGTCGAGTAAATTGCTTGCCAATTTATCTCCAGCTGTCCCCTCCCACCCTCGACCTGCAATTTTTCACGTCTTAATCTTTCCCAATTTAACATCCGCTCAACATCATCTGTTCCACTACGACCGCCACCTTCCTCTACTCTTTCAGTTTCACCGACATTCACGTTGCCAAAATTATCACCATCACTATGCTCCCGCCTTTCTTCTTCATTGTTCACGTTCACTTTCAATATCGGAAGAACCACCAAGATTACGTTCAAGATTAGCCTCTTCCTCTCGTTCTCGATCCTTTTCCTCAAATGTGTTATCCTCAAAGTCATTGTTCACCACTGCAATTTCTAACAACAACAAATAATCATGCATGCCTCCTCCAGAGAGTGGTCCTGACTCAAAGTCACCATTGTCCACCAAAACCGGTGAGCCCCGCATAGACTCGTGGACAATGGCAGGGTTTTCTGGCACAAGGTTTCTGTCTTGTGTCAATGCCTCAACCGACTCTTCATCCAATGTCACACCGTCCGGAACATTGCAACACCGCCTTCGATATTCTCTTCATCAGTACCAACAATATCTACGACCACTTCCGCAATTCTAACTTGAGCATCCTTCAAACATTCTTTATAAAGCAACCAATTCTCTTCCGTAGCCAAATCTAACAATACATAATGAGCTCTACCACCCCCACCCGCATCAAACCGCCCACGAAATGTCAAACGACCTCCACCCCTAACAATTGCCTTAGCTCGGGCCTCAACCTCTCTAAACATGGATGCATTCACAAGTGTAGCAACTTGTTCAGACATGTCAATCATGTCACCATGTTCATTGACCTTTACACCAAAAAATATTCGAACCACACGGTCCATCTACAAAGTTTTACACCTTCTTCAGTAGTCATCATGGCATTTAAACAATGGCAAAAGAATATGACCATCAAAATGACAAATAAAATCTATGCACCAATGCACTCATAATGAATGCCATGCAACCAATCCTGCACGTTAATAATACATTACAATCGGCACATCGAGCGATACGTGAACTGCGATTACTACCGATTCATACCAAATCAACTACATTTCAACAATCAAACTACTAAACCCTACCTAACCAATCATGCCCAAAACCTAAATTACTTGCAAAACTAATTGGATTGGATGAAGGAGGTACCTTGGGGTAGGGGTGGGCGTTCGGTCATACCCGATGTTTCGGTCCGGTTTTTTCGGTCTTTTAAATTTTCGGTTATCTAGAATTGCTACCCGAAATGACAATAAAAACTTAGGTACCCGACAACTTTGTACCTAAATTTCGGTTAGGTCTTCGGTTATACCCAAACTACCCAAATTAGCACTAATTTTTAGATAAAGAAAGAAAGTCAACTTGATTATACCCAAAAAACACTATGCAATCAACTTGATAATGAGTTACCATTATAAATTAGAAGAAACGTGGATATGTTAATATGATGAATGAGTAACAAAGGAGACAATGTGACCATTGCATGAGTCTATGTGCTAAATTCTACACTTATCATACTAATTCGGGTATTTTGGGTAGTTCGGGTACCCAAAGGTGCTACCCGAAATTTGAAAATAAAATTCGGTTATCTAAAACTAGTACTCAAACAATTACCCGAAGACTAAAATTTCGGTTTTTACGGTCTCGGTCTCGATTTTTTCGGTTTCGGTGTTTGGGTATCGGTTTTTGTGCCCACCCCTACCTTGGGGGATGATAGCCCCTTGATTTCCGGAGGAATAACGTCTTCTAATGGCCGGATTTGAAGGGGGGGGGGGGGGGGGGGGGCAAGAACACTCGCGGGTGGGGAGGAAAGAAGAGGAAGATGGACCCGCGGCTGTTGGCGCCCCGATATGCCGTTCGGGTCGCGTCAAATGGACGGGCACGGCAAAGGCTTGCGCGCCTCGGACCAGACCGGGCTCCGGTCTCCGCCATCCGACGTGGAGGTCAACGTCGACGTGGACAGTGGTCGCGCCACAAATTGCAGCGACTCAGTTCATCGTCGCGGTGCTTAAAATGGCACGACGAAACGGTCTAAATTTTGAAAATACTGAACAAAACGGTCTTTTTTTAAAATATTAGGAAAAAAGGTTTAAATAATAAAAAAAAATTGATGGCTCTCCCCTGTGGTTCCCAAAGGCTGGCGGGGCAGCCAACCCAGCGCAGGGGCGTGCAGGGATTCCCATGGGGGGTGAATCCAGCCCCGGCCCCTGGGTGAATGGCCCCGTTGTGCCAAAGGAAGCCTAAAGTAAGTAAAGAAACCAAACTGGGAACTTAAATGTCCGACTCAAGCAACAGACTTAAGAGTTGCACATCTGCAAAGCTCCAAATTGTAAAAGGTGTCTTAATTAATTTATTTTTTAGTACAAAAAAGGTGTCATACTTGACCGATACTACAAACCATATAGGTTCATAAGTTTTGTTATTACTACTCGATCTTGTTGAAATTTTCAACATCTTTGTTTTCTTAACACGAGCTGGGTTTTTTTCCAGAGCTCTATTACTACTTGTCATTCTACTTTAATAAATGTCCGACTCAAGCAACAGACTTAAGAGTTGCACATCTGCAAAGCTCCAAATTGTAAAAGGTGTCTTAATTAATTTATTTTTTAGTACAAAAAAGGTGTCATACTTGACCGATACTACAAACCATATAGGTTCATAAGTTTTGTTATTACTACTCGATCTTGTTGAAATTTTCAACATCTTCGTTTTCTTAACATGAGCTGGATTTTTACCCAGAGCTCTATTACTACTTGTCATTCTAATTTAGGCCAAAGTCAAACATTTTTACCTTTCACCAATAGAATAAGTTATATAATTTAATAACATGAGAATTATATATTATAAAAGTATTTCTCATAATGAATTTAAAAGTACAAATCATATGTTGTTAAACTATATGAATTTTATTAAAAAATTACCGATCAAAGATAAAAGTGATTACTTTGATCGAAGCCAGAGTGACAAGTATTTTAGAATAAAATGTACCTACCAAATATATCAAGCTTGAGCCACTGAAATCCCTGGTGGGTAACTGTAGCTTCTCCAAGAGAGCGAATCTCAAGATTTCAGCATCTCATTAAAGGCAGCATCGGAGAGTGGAGTCAACGAGCGAAAGATGTCTGTCATCCTCGATTAGCTCATGTTAACAGGACACATTAGAGGAGAAACTGCAATATATAAACATTAGAAAGTTAGTACTATGAAGTGGAAGTTACAAAATATATGCTAGAACGCTCCATTTGGTCATTGATATGTGTTGCTGCGCCGACATTCACCAATTTCCAAAACATAGCCACTTGCCAAAAAAAAAATCTTCCAAAACATAGCCTCATTAGTTATCTGTTAACTGTTAATACAAATAGACACATCAGTTCAAAAAAAAAGTTAACTGTTAATACAAATAGCACATTTGCAAGCCTCATTAACAATACTCTCTAACAAAAAGATGAATGAAAGAAATAACAAAGATTGCCACACGTTTTCTAAAAAGGAAAAAGAAATATCGCTAGAGATTGATCAAGCGTGGTATGTGTTTTATTGGAAAAATCTCATACATATGTTTGTTTATTCCTTGCTTTCCCATTATCTGAAAAAAAAAGGAACCAAAGTTGTGTGGCCATGACGGCTCTAAACAGAGCTTGCAATTGTGCAGCAAGCAAGGTCCTGCCATAGGCACCGGCTAGCGACTTGTAGTACAATATATAAGTATTAAACCATGTTTTGTATTCTACGGAATCCATGAAAGTGTTTGGGGCCGGTGCAGAGTGCAATTAAGAGGCTCCGACCATTTGATTCTGTCTGTTCTTCTTCGATGGATGAGTTGTTCATCGAACCCGATGTGCAACAGCTTCGCTAGCTTGCATTCTGTCCAAACTATATTTTACTCCTACATACGTTGCTAATGTTTAAAATACTTGAGAATAGTTGGTGTTGACCAGACAGGTCCTTGCCAATCAGCACTACAAATGCAAACAAAAAATATATACTACTATTTCGGATATAGAAGGTAAAGGAAATAGAGGGAGAAAGAAAGGCCTCCAAGATATTAACACATAGTATTATTGGAAAATTATACTTTCTTAACAAAAGAATTTGTTTGATTGAATATCTCAACTGTTTTCTTTATTATTTGTGAAGAAAATATCTTCTCACAAAAAATTATGAAGAAAATATCACATCATTATAGATATGAAATCAAATTGTTCGGAAAACCACGGAGGGATAACACGTTGTTGAGCAAAAATGAAAAGCATACCTCCATCGGTGACGGAGCTTCATGGAGCCATAATAGCAGCCAATATATGAACAGCAGAATATGAGGGCCGTTTCCATTCTGTTAATGAGATACCCATGGATACACCCTGTACCAATTTTTACAATATCAATGTTCAAAATGTATTGGAGCCATTGATGTTAGCTAACACCAATGACTTTTTTAAGTCCACAACAAACCCTTTTATGCGTGTTTAAAGGATGACATCAACAACATGATTTGCTGGCTTCGCCCCTGCAGTAGACCCTTTAATTTTTAAGCAACTTACTGTCCTACTTATCTTCTGTAGTCAACTAAGGTGTCATATCACACTTAACAATTGCAGTTTAGTCAACTTTAGTGTACTATTGCAACAAAAGAGAAGATAGATTACTTATTTTTTTTTCAAGAAAAAAGTAGGAGAGCGAAAAGGAAATATAAAGAAGGAAATGCAGGGATCTAAAACTCAAAAAGGCATGAATGAAACCTTTATTTTGCATATGGGACAATACAGAAAATACGGAGTAGTTTATTAGTATCAAGGTGTGGCAGAAGCCAATAATGTTCCTAAGCTAGTGTAAAAGAATTAATCGTTTCAAAAAAACATTTCTACTATTCTTTTACAAGCCTATATACCGATATAATATTTTGGATATACATTATACATGGTCCACCCAAGGAGGGCATACGTGTCATATGGCTACACTGGAAGTTGATGAACCACCAGATTATAAAATCCTGGATATATATATTGATTGGGAGTAGAGATGAAGGAGACGTAGTGCCCACGTGAATGTCTCCCAAACAAACATTCACGTCGAGCCTTCCTCGATCTATATATGTCCCGATCGCCCTGTTCTAGGGTTATAGGGTTAGCTTGGCCAGGGTTTCAAGATCGGCACCGTTGATTTCCAACGACACACTTCGACCTCTCATGCTCCGTAATTATTGTGTTTGGACTCTTCCGCTCCCTATCTGCTCGAAATGCACGTAAACAAATGGAGCGAAGGAATCGTGTCAGGCCTTGGTCAAATTGCATGCATGGCGACGTGAGCAGCAAACTTTATGTTATTACTACAACTCCCATGCAAGGGTTTAAAATGTTTTACCAGGTATGTCATGATAGTATATATTTATATTGAAACCAAAGCATTGTCATCACCAAAAAGTTAACCATGTCCATGTGCAACTTTCTTATGTTAGGAATCTGATGGATGTTTGTTCTTGAGACCATGTAAATTTACAAAATCATTAAAAATATTTATTACCTAGAACTGTATATGACGTAACTAGAGCTGAACAAAAGAAAAGTTCTAGGGTAAAAAGTTATATATTAGGTAACAAACATTTAGCTCACCATCAAGACAAGAAATAGATGATTTACTCTACTCTATCCCTATGCTTAGTCTTAATTAACTGAATCCAACAAATTGACCTTGGCGTGTTAGACCCTTCCAAATTGTAATTAATTGCGCTAGAGACAAAGCTAGAGGTACATGGTAATGTGTGTCTTGGCAGACATCATATTTTCGCTCTGGTTTGGTCCCAAATCGATCTGATTTTCTATGCACCGATGCTTCATCTCGTGCAGTGCACATGATGGGCTCTGTAAACAAATTGAGCAAAAGAATCTAGTTACAGGTGTTGCTTCAACTTGCAATCTCTGCAGATTACTTACTCATCAATGAGTTTCTGGGATCACTTGTACGGGTTGATGCTCCTGCATACTGAATCATTGTACTTTGGCTGAACTTATTATGCGCTGAAAAACCAATGTTTAGGGCAGGAAAAGAGGAAGCATTCAGTTTGCAAAAAGCATCCCAATGCACCAGCTGCTAGCAAGACAGATAGAAAACTATTTTTTCAATCACTATTAGAGAAGAACAAGCTGTCCATTGGTTCCTTTTACACTCACTGTTGGATCTCTAGCGCTTAGGTCCAGTGCCTCAGTGGGAGTTTCAAAGTTAGGACATCATTTTTGCATAACATTATGTATAAGATATATACCGGAGAGGTATGCCTTAGGAACAAATGAAACTAGCTCTCTCTTCATGGACAGGACGGTTCAAGCCACAAAAGATCAGGAAAAACATTGCCTCGGTAGATGGATTCCGGAGGATTCTTGCCACAGCAGCAACTGGACGGCCAATGACGGCCTATACCTAGTAGTAATACTGTATTTGTCTCTGTCGAGCACGGCGCTGAAGCGCCTTTTGCTTGGTTTTACGCGACGGGAGGAGTAAACTCCACACTGCTGGATTGATTCTTTGCTTCAAGCCCACGATCGCATCTCGATCATGCACGTCGCACGCATCGGTTTTAATCTAATGAACCTCGTGCACTTACGCATCTGCATGATTCATGCTAGCCCTTCATTAATTTGGTCTCCTGCACTAGCGTGTCTCGTGCACGTATGTATGCGATCGTGTGACGCACACAACAGCCGTGGTGCACGAGTCAATCGATCCAGCCACGCATCACATGCTATGCGATCACGACCAACAAATCTGACAGGAATTAATTGGTGCTACTGTGTCGTGACTAAGATTCCCGTGCCTGGTTAACGGTGACTTTTTTGATGCGCCTCTGTCCAATGGAAGCGTCACCGGTGTCGCCGCGTTAATTATTATTTTCCTTGTCTCGCAGCGGTCAGTGCCTGATGATCGACAAATCATCGCGTCTGGGTTAAGTTTACCTTTCACCTTTCCAGGGTTTTCTTAACCAATTAACCTCTCTTCCCTGGCCAGGGTCAGGGCATCTCTTGAGAGGCTAGCCAAAACGCAGCCCAAGTAATTACCCTTGTCTGTCTGAACAGTAGTAGAAGTAGTGCTGCGACACATGCGTCGTGGTCGTCGTCGACCACCTACTCTGACTTGTTTATGTTCACGGCTGCGTGGTGCGTGTCCATGTCGCCGTCGCTGCTTATAAATACGCTCGTTTCACACTCCACGGTCGCCATTGCTGCTTCAGTAGTCTGCTCTCTCGCCAGACTCTCTTCACTTACTGCTAACTACTTAAGCTTACTTAGCTAGCTCAGGTAGCTCGAGCTAGGGCTAGTGTTAGTGTGTAGTAGTACGTGGTAGCTAGAGGCAGGGATTTACTTCGTCTCTGCCGGCGGTCGCCGGCGGTGGAGGAGATAGTTAAAGATAGCTAGGGCGGAGGATATCCATATGGGCGGCGGGTCGCCGTGCGCGTCGTGCAAGCTGCTCCGGCGGCGATGCACCAAGGACTGCATCTTCGCGCCCTTCTTCCCCGCCGACGACCCGCACAAGTTCGCCATCGTGCACAAGGTCTTCGGCGCCAGCAACGTCTCCAAGATGCTCCAGGTGTGTAGTATTACTGCTTCTCAACAGAGTGTTAAGTCATCGTTCAGTGATTGCACATCATGCAGATTGTTAAGTCTGACACGTACCATGTGGTGAACGCCACAGGAGCTCCCTGTGCAGCAGCGCGGAGACGCGGTGAGCAGCCTGGTGTACGAGGCGAACGCGCGCGTCAGGGACCCGGTCTACGGCTGCGTCGCCGCTATCTCGTCGCTGCAGCAGCAGGTGGAGACTCTCCAGGCGCC
>LAPY01000183.1:270163-281318 GCA_000970635.1 Eragrostis tef
GAGCCGGCGCAGGCGGCGCTTCTTCCTCCTTGCCGGCGCCTCCTCCTGCTGCTGCTGCCGGCGGTTGATGTTGTTTCGGCTTCTCCTCCTCCTTCGAAGACGACGACGACGGGCCGGCGTCGGCCGGCGCGCTCGGTCCTCCTCCTCCGCCGCCGCCTGGCGCGTCGGGGCCGGGCTCCATGGTCGATCGGCTCGGCTCCTCGGCTCCCCTCCCTCTGTTGCTTTCTCTCTCTGTCCGAACCTGCGGGTGCCTTCCTTGCCGCTCGCGCTAGTGTAGGCTACTCTAGGAGGCAGAGAATCAGGCAGGCAGGACAGGAGGGGAGGAGGAGGAGGTAGAACAAGAAAAAGGAGAAGCGGCTGGTTGGGAGTGTGGCATCCGTTGCGGCTTTTGTTGCTGTCATCACCATTTCTTTATTTACGGCTGCGATCAGCAGAGTTTTTCTGCGATGATTATCAGTAATAGTGTACTTTAATTACCTGCAAGTAAATCCTTTCTGCTGCGTAAATATGCACTCGATCGCTTTAGTTTGTTTTCCCTTTCTGTTTTTCTTTTCGGCATTTAGTTTGAACAGGATTTTGGACGCATCGCACCGGCCGGGCAAGAGTGATGTGGCAGGGGACTGGGTCAGCACCTGTCAGCTGGCACGTACCGGAGTATACTGTCAGCTTTTAGAATTAGTAGATAGTTTTGAATTCTTTTTGGCAACCAAAATATTTGATTTATGAAAGTTGGGTCAAATTACGAAACCACCCTCGTTTCTAATGTTAATTCTGCGACGCGCGCCTGGCGTCACGCAAAACCCACACCCGCATCATGTCGCACGCCCCATTGCCCCAACCGTCACCCGCCCTTGTCTCGTGACGCCTTTCCCCAGTCTGACTCTTGCACCTGACAGGCGGCACGAGGCAAGGTTGCATGGGCACAGAGGGGCTAGCACGGACACCTTGTGTGCACTGTCTGATCGACCTCAATTTGGGCTTTTTTCGGCTATAGCGGTCAATGAAAATGCACAAATGAAGACATTGCAGCCCATGGCCCAACTCAGCCAACCGACGTCTCTATGCGATGTGAACGGGAGATGGCCACACATGCCGAAATAATGCTCCCGCCATCAGTTTTAGGTTGTTCTGCATTTCTGTGTGTATGAGGGTATACCATCATCTATTCGTATATGTTTATGGTTCATCTAAATTATAATCTTACATTGAAATAATTTTGAAAGAAAATATTTAATGGTGGTTTGTTTCTGTGGTTTACTATGTCAAATTTTAATGATCGGAAGTCAATATTTAATGATAGTTTTCCATCACAAAAAAATACTATATATAATGATAGTCTAATTATTTCTGCAGTTTTTATTTTTGTGAGATGTTACATCTGGTGGGTTAATCTAGAAGAGCAGAGCACTTTACTTTCTGCCCAAATGCAAAAGGGAGAAAAAGATTCGTGTGATTTCGATGCCCTCTTTTATTGGACGATGACACATTACACGAGATAGGCATGTCTATTGTTCATTCTCCCAAGCTGGTATTTGACGATGTAGCTAGCACTCTATATTTGTCGAAAGCTATACGTGAGCCACTTTACATGCACTCCCAAGAAAATGTAGCAGCCCTATCACAATAACCTCTTTGAATGACCTCCTATACTTTCTTCTTATCAATACAAAATAGAAAATTCAGAGTAAAAATGTTAGAATAACTATTGTAGCTAGAAACTATGTACGCCAATAACAAGGCAATTTTTCCAGATGTACAAAAATTCGAATTTTAAATGTTTATTACAAGTGAATTTATGTTTCTTTAATAAACAAAGTTTTCCAGTGGGATTTGTCATTCAACTACGATTATATGCAGTTATCCTACTTTTTTTGGCGAAGTATGCAGTTCTTCTACTTGTCCTTGTTAATCATGATTATACTATTCTTCTTTACATAAGAAATAACTCATCGTCAGATTTAATAAGAGAGCAATCTCCCAATAATAATTGTTTTATTTTTGCTTGCTCTCATCTTTGATCTTGCTTCCATTATTGGTCATAGAAAGCAGGAAAATTTTAGCCAACTTTTTTTTTGAAGAAAAAAATTTTAGCCAACTTAGATTATCCCCACACTATGCATATATTGTATTGCTGCTTAGCTACTGTACTCTACTTTTATAGCTTTCCCCACACGAAACAGACTCATACTAGTAAAATAATATCACTAGTGGTTGAGGCCGGTGCGTAAAAAACAAAGTCAGTTATAGTTGGTGCATGCACTGTGCTCACACTGATGGAGCCACACATGGGACAAACCCTAATCATGATCATCCACACACTAAACTTAAATTTGAATTCCTCAGATACGATTATTTTCAAATGTAGTGCTTGACAATAAGGCACTAATCATTCTACTGGCAACACGAGACACGGTGCAGTAAACATTCTACAGGGACCAGAGTGAATGATTAATCCACCACTATTAAAGATTTGCTTGCTTAAAGGTGGCCTAACGATAGCAACGTTGTACGGATCCATGCATCACCTGGTTTATTTTATTGTGGCGCAATTAAACAAAGAAAAAGTACCCTTACCAGGAAAAAATAAAAAAGTAGATTAATTTTGGAGAGATTTGACAAACCGACATGTAGGGTCATGCAGACGTTTTTCTCTTTTGTGGTTAAGCTTTCATTCAAAATGATTTGATTGTCCTGACTAGATCGTACTCTCTCTTTTGTTTTTTTTTTTCACAATGGCGCATGAAACTAGACTGAAAAGAATCCAAAGCTATTACTCGTCACAGTGGACCTTACTCGAACCAGTAGGCCTTCTTTTCAGTGCCTCCTAGCTATAGTTCACAAACGGGAAGGTTATCTCCAGGCTGATTCGATATATCCTAGTCGCTGGTATACATGTGGGAGAAAAGATGAAACGTAGTATATACATTTCGCTAGCATCGATTGAAAGTCAAGTAGCTTAGATGAAAATGTTCAAAATTAATTAGGTTCAGTTTTGCACGAAGTGAAGGCAGACATATGAATGATGCAAAAAAAAAAGAAGGTTTATCGCACGCATATAGATATGCTTTGAATGCACTGCAAGAAAAAAAAATTATTAGTCACTAAAGTACCTGGTCACTAGAGGTGTATTATTAGTCACAATAGTTATTTTGTCACCAACAAACTTAGTCACATTGTGGTGGGTAAAACCTTGTCACTATATATATATAGTGACCAATAATAATAAATTTTGGTCCTAAAACTATATAGAAACCAACACAATATTGGTAACTATATATAATGTTGGTCACTAAAACTATTTATTCACCAATAATTTTTAAATTGGTCACTATTGATCAACTTTTAGTGACCAACAAAGAAAAAAATTTCTTAGTCACTAAAATTTGGTGACTAAAAGTCTATTTTCTTGTAGTTGTGCATATATTATGGCGCATATATTAATTATAGTGAGAAAAAAACTTGGATGTTGTAAGTTTCCTCTCAGACTAACTTTATGATTGGAGGATTGATTCAATATATCTTAGTCGCTGGTATACTTGTGGGAGAAAAGATGAAACATGGTATATACATTACACTAGCATCGATTGAAAGTCAAGTACTCTATCTGTTCCAGAATAATTGACGCTTTTGACTTTAAGATATCACATTTGACCGTTCGTCTTATTCTAATTTTTTTATAAATACTAAAATAAATATTTCATAATTAAAATATTGTTCAAGATAAAAAAATATATAAAAAATAATTAATGATGTCCGTTCTAAGGCCCTGTTTAGATCCAAGAGACTAATTGTAGTTGACTTATTCTAATTCGGATCAAACAGGAGGAGTAATAAGGGACTAATTTTTAGCTAACCAAAGAACTAATGGTAAACCTATTAGCACCTCTCAGGTCTTGGCTTAGCGGTTAAGCCATCCGAGTACCACCTCTCAGGTTCTGAGTTCGACTCTCCGTAGAAGCAAATTTTATAGGATTTAACGGCTTTGTATGTACTTTCAGCGGTAGGCGACGTGGTCATCGATAGCAAGGCATCAGTGGTGACTTCGTCAATGTCTCGAAGATTTGACGCCTAAGTCTTTGAAGATGCTCATAGGGTTAGGGTTTGCATATATGCGTTCATAGAGGTGAGTGTGCATACGTTGTGAGTGTCTCAGTTGTATTGTGTAATCACAAAAAAAAAACTATTAGCCAAGGGAGCCTGGCTAATGCATATTGTTAGTTGACCAATTAGTCCAGCTTCCAACAGGAACTAACTAACAATTAGTCAGCTAATTTTTAGGCCAAGGCTAATACATAGTTCGGTGGATAGGCATTAGAACGGGCATCAAATAAGATTAAAATTTGCAACTAAATTCACTTTCCATGCATTTAATTTATATAGTAATGAATTTTCATACAATAAGTAAAAATAGGAATAGAAAAATAAATAAAACTATATATATCATGTCCACGACTTTTCCCTTACGATAAATTCAATCTCAGGAGAGTAACTTGCTCCATACTTAATAATTTTTATTTAGTTGATATCATTGGTGTGATGATTGAGTGCATATTTTCGTGAAAACTGAACAAAAGTTGGAAACTTGAAAACTCCACTAAAAAATATAGTTATAGGTTCTCAAAAATTCTGAAAACATTACCGTGCATAGCTATTGCAATATTATGGTTGCACCCAAACCTTCAACACCAAAATCCATAAGACTTGCAAGATACAAAAATAAGAAAGTTGGTCTTTAGATGCACTAAAAGACAAAATAATATGTTTCTGTCTTCTAGTGCATTCCGACGTTACATTTCTCATTTTTGTATCTTGCAAACGATTTCGAGTTTGGCTTTGAAATTTTGAGCACAAGCATAATATTGCATCTCCTATCAAGGATGGTGTTTTCATAAATTTTGAGAACTTATAACTATGTTTTTTAGTGCAGTTTTCAAGTTTTCAACTTTTGTCCAGTTTTCACTGGAAATGCACCCGTGATGATTACTTTGCAAATTTATCCTATAACTTAAAGTAAAATTCTAAAAACATCTTGATTCCATCAAGAATGGCATTCTTGGAATGAGTCTAGCTTTACTAGTTATGCAAAATGAGTGCACAACCTGAACCGTATTATTTCTCAAATTTGTTTACTAATTAGGCTCAATAGTTCTCAGTTTTTCAATAGTGCATAACGATACTCACATCGCTTTACATTTTTTGGACAACTCCTTTCTAGAATTTAGGTGTATGCATGGATGATGCAAATGGCTAGAAGTTTTCCCATTATCTACAAGAAATTTCTTTCCAGAATAGTGTTTGATCACTTTATTCTTTTTCTCAGATGGCATGGTTAGTTATCCTTTTTCCCTTGTGAATTTCAAAGTTCTCAAGATGGCATGTATACCACTCAATCTTTATTCTAGTGCAAAGCATATTTATAAGAGGCACTTGCACCAGAAAAGGGCTTGATTAATAAAATAAATAAATACATGAATTATTCTTTGCAAAATATTGAACACATCAATTTTGCTAGATATATGGGAAATGACATCTTCAACTACTGCAAATATATATAAACAATATACAATATTAATCTAGTTACATTCACTAAAAGAAACATGATTATTAGTCACCAAGGTACTTGGTCAATATATGTGTATTGTTGGTCACAATAGTTATTTTGCCACCAATAAGCTTGGTCACATTGTGGTGGCTAAAATCTTGTCATAATATGCATATAGCGACCAATAATTATAAATGATGGTCACTAAAACTATATATCAACCAGTATAACCTTGGTAACTATATATAAGGTTGATCACTAAAACTGTTTATCCACTAATAATCTTAAAATTGGTTACCATTGATCAACTTTTAGTGACCAACAAAGGGGAAAAAATTTGGTCACTAAAACTTTAATTGGTGACTAAAACTCTATATTCCTTTAGTGATTCTAATGTATTTAGCTATTCTACTCCTCGTTAAAGAATTCACATTTGCACGTCATAATCAGTCTTTTTGACCCCTTTCCAATAAAGTGTAAAAAAATTCACACTGGTTTTCGCTCCCTTTAACATATCGAATAATGTTCACACAAAGATCTGACCCACCTTTATCAGAAATGAAGTTTGATACCTTTTCTTTTCTCAGATGACATGGTTAGTTGCTCTCTCAGAATATCAAAGTTGTTGAGATGGAAATGGAACATGTACCTTTCAATCGATATTTATTCTCGAGCGAGGCATATGTTGTCAATGACACCAGAAAAGGGCCACATCAAAAGCACATCGAAGTGTGCAAACATTCAAGTTTGCAAAATAAGTATATCGAACATCATTTTTCGCACAAGATATATATACCTAAATATAGTTAAAAACAAAGTTTTAGAGATTTGGTTAAAGGTACATCCAAATCCACCCCTAGCTTAAGCTGCTGCCCCAGTTTATACAGAAGCCTCTAAAGCATAACAATGACATACTTACACTCAGAAAACATTTTTGACTCCCTTTTACCAGAGACTTTTGAATTTATTTCTGGTTGGATCATTCAAGCGTAGTTGTCCCTACCATGAACCAATGGATCGATTCCTTTCAATCATTCAGGGACATCAAAAGCTACTGACGCAGGTGGGAAAAAAAGAAAAGAAATCCCCCCATTGAGTTAGGCCACTCTAGGGTGCACCAGCCTCGAGTTTTATATTTCCAACTTGGAACTATTAAAAGTGGAAACGGGTCTAACGCAAAATGATAACTAAAAAAGGTTTCAATTTGTTTATGCATAGTTGTGGTAGACAACGTGGCGGTTAATTTTCAGTAAAGTGATGCATTATCGCCTTGTTAGATGGCGTGCCGAATCTCGCTCAGCGATTTAATAGCCTGGTTAACTCATTAGAGCTCCAAGTGTGAGTTTGTGATCCGGTTCCCAGTTCCAGTTGGAACAAATATGGTTGTTCTGCCCATACTTTTATTGAGTTAAGCTATATTAACTAAAGTACTGTATCGGTACTAGTTAACAAGCTGTATGCCACGTGGATATTTGAAACATACTGTAGGAAAAATGTCTATGCCTGACCGATCGACCTGCTTAATTAATAAGTTCCGAAGTGAGTTGTGTATATATAGTTAGAATATGAACGAACTGATTGTTAGATTTATAAGTTAAATCCATAATATGACAAATAGAAAAGAAAAAAAAAGGTGTCCGCTCAAAAAAATAAAGAGACAAATAATTGTTAGCTAATTCGCACGCCAAGTACATAGCAAAATTGACCTGAGACAAAGAATCTCTCCATTTTTTCTGTTATGTTAGCTAATCCCTGGAGCCCCGTTTGGTGGTGTACTATGTTTATTATTATTTGCTGCTGATGATATAGGAGCATACTGTAATCAATGTGATCATATATTAAGCATTTTTAAAATTGTTGTTTCAAATCTAATTTGTTCTGTTCCAACATATGTGCTGAGAAAGAGAATCTCTCCAAAGGGTCAAGGACTTGTTGATTTCTAGGCAACGGTCACGAATACTAATTTCAGTCAGATAATACATCACTTTCAGCACAATATTATCATATCAAATAAATGTACGAGATTGGATCATCAAATTTTATCTATTGTACACATAGTGGTTGGAACTACATTCTGGTGATGTTCACCTACATAGCCTTATAACTAGAATCCTAATGCAACCACCCATTGAGAAACTGATTGAGCCTACGACAGTGTACCCAGTAATGGTGCGTCGGCCTAATATTGAAGCCATAACTTCACCATACAAAATAAGAAATTAATTACACAGTGACCTAAGGCTAGATGCAGTTAAACATAACATTTAAATATGTACACATATAGTATGAGTTATGAACTATATTCTCATATGAAGCCCCCCCCCCCCCCCCCCCCCCCCCCCCCCCCACCCCCCCCCTCCCCTCTCCTCTCTCTCCAAATTAGTTTTATCATCCTGAATTACTGGGTTATAAGATATGTCTTACACTGATCCTTAAAAACCGAAGACATCATTTCATTCAAGTGCAAACACTGGCAGAAAGATTAGCTCGATCAGAAAACTAGAAAGCCAAATGTTTGCGTTCTTTGAGAATAATAATATTCCTAATCGACACACAACCTGATTCATGCATGGGCATCTACAGTTCGTTACGATGGGCCAAACATATGTGTACACGGTAGCTTGTCACGCAGCTGATAAGAGAATGCCACCTGCCAGTAACATATAATCAGTGGCGTAGCTTTTAAATAGTGAAATAATAAGTCCAATTAGACGACATCAAGTACTTTTCAGCAAAGGAATAATGAAAAAGATATACATAGTTGATTGTACCTGGCCATTATGCTACGCTGTCTCATGTAGGTCCAATGCATAGTATGCAGCCATCACCTCATCGAGAGATAGCCCAGAACTAGACGCAATTCAAAGCTCAATGCTGGTGCCGATTAGGCCTAAAACAATAGTGCACTTGCGTACTATCTTGACGTTGCAACGCCGATTAACGCCTAATCATTCATTCTCCGCGGTGACACCACGCTGACGCATCTTCCCGTGCCTGGTACGTGGGAACACAAGAAATTACAAAACCTCCTTCGCATTTGCCTGCTGAAACCCTAATTTTCCCTCAGTGATATCATTTTCTTTATGAAAGATAAAAATTAAGATCTACGATTGTACACAGGTACTGCAGATATAGACACATCCATCTTCATTGGGTTTTTTTGACGTAAAATCTTCATTGGTTAAAAAAATACATTTTTTTCATCCAGAAGCAGTAGCTTTCCTGCACAATGAAACTCTTTTCCTAAAGTATTACCGGATGCATCCACTCGCGGTCCACCTCAGTCCATCTCGTAGGAGTTCATTCCATCCATATTCATACAACAACACGTCTCAGAAGCCGGTGGCAAGTGCGACAAGATTGCGATTTCGCTTCGCCTTTTTCTTTTTGTTTTGCTCCTCTGCCCTCTTTTTGTTCTCTTGTTCATACGGCAGCGCCAGGGGGCAGCAGGAAGAAAGAGAGGAGCAGGAGGATGCTTGCACGCAACAGCAGCACCGAGAGATTGCGTTCTGATCCTGGCGCCGTGATTGGCCGCGCGCGCGATTAATCGAATCGGGGGCGCGCCGTGATTGGAAACCCCACCACTAATTAAAGGTGCTTAATCAGCTACCGAGCTAGCAGCTACCGCTAGGCCCTAATGACGCGACCCAGAGATGCTTTTCTGCCCCGGCACGGACATCGTGCTGATCGTCATCATGTTTGGTGATTAGCAGCTAGTGGAGCCTCCGATCAGTGATTATTCCCTCCTTCACTCATACTACTACATTCCTTGGAGACGGAAAGGCTGTGTGTTCTTCCTCTTTCGTGCCGCGCAAAAGGTCTTTCCATGTGTCGGGAAATTGCTTAATTCGTTTGGTGTGAAATGGCAGATGATTGAGGTTTCTTTTGACAATAACGGAAAGTAGGCATTCTATTTATTAGTAGTTTAGTACCACTTCCTGTTTTGAACTGTTTCCTGTGAAATTCATGTGGTTCTTATGATGGTCCATAAAAAGTATCCCTACCACTGTGTGATGTTGTTGTTGTGCTCTGAACAATGGAAATTCCACCGGCAGCAGCTGACAGGGGGTTCCACGATCCACGGCAATCGATGGAACAGCCACGATAGATTCATCTTGATAACCTTGTAAGCTACGCACACAGCCGCACTTGCACTATTGACGATTCCCTCTGCCACAGCACAAAATTCGATCTGCCCCATGGACAGGGAGCAGTGCAGTTTATGGTGCATTCTTTCTGCAGCGAAGTTCTGATCTCACCCGGCTCCTTGATGGCTATTCTCACCAGTCATCACTCAACATCAATGTCAGCTTTTCTGATCAGATTCTAGAACCCTGCAGGAGTGCAAATGGGATCATTACACTTCCTGATCCTAGATGTATTTTATTAGGATCTAAATCATGTGTCTGTGCAATACAGTTACGTAATTCACATTCTTACCAGCGGAAAGCCTCTTTCTTTTTACGCGATAGGGAAGAAGTGACTACGCTAGCTGGTTCTTAATTCCAGAGACCGTCAAATGGAAAAATGATCCTGTCCATGACCACAGAACTAGTGCACTTGACGAGAGAGGTGCCTTACATATATAGGACGTCATTCTCCAAAGGGTTGGCTTTGCAGCTGTGCTGCATAGAATTGACATATTTGGATAGGTGCAGATTAGGACCAATCCCTTTCGTATTTGAGAGGTATCAGGTAGGTAGTGACCTGAAGTCATGCATCATCAGGTAGTTTTAGCAAGCATCATCAAGTCAAGTTATTGGATTCAGAATTCAGCATGAAGGTGTGCATATAATTTTGACGTAATGAAATTAATGAAATAACAGTAAAATAAAGAGAGCTTTTATGGTACTTGGAATTTTCTCCTATTTCCTCCCTTAAATTTTATTTTTTGTAAAAAAGGGTATGTTGGTAATTCAACTTCGCACCCCCCACCCACGCACCCCCCCAACCCCCACCGCCACTTCGCCTCTCCCAGCCCGAACACCGATCCAATTTCGTCCCTGTGCCGTGCCCTCCCTCCCTCCAGCTGCCGTCGTCGCCCTCGCAAGGCGCCGCGCCAGTGGCCCTGCCCCGTCGACGCCTCCGCCCGCCGGCGACTTCGTTCCCCCTCCCTCTCCCGATGACGAGTCCCCTACCGACGGCGGCAAGGCAGGTCGGCGCGGCAACGCCGACGCGGTCTTCTTCCCGTGCTTGTGAGCCCATCCCCATCGACCGCTGTCTTCTCGCCGGTGAGTCAACCATCCACGCATTTCTCCTCTTCTCTCCCGTGATTGCTAGGGTTTCTTGATTCATGAAGAATCTTGTAGATGTATTATTCCTTTGATTCAGTTACAAGTTATTGATCTAGTGTATACACTCCTTGTAGATGCATTAGTTCTTGATTCGTTTACTAGATGTTGTAGATGTACTAGTAATTAATCTCTGTACATGACAATTGAGTTGGATTTTTCTTAGATATCTGTGATATACTAACTGTTGTAGATCCTTGTTAGCACTTGAACATCACAGTGAAATTTCTAGAATGGTAAAATACCTTCTGCCAATTTTGTAAGAAACTGGAGGCACCTGTGTTTCCTGGTAGATCCACACAGACATGGTTTTGCATTGTTG
>LAPY01000184.1:9805-22864 GCA_000970635.1 Eragrostis tef
GCAAGATTCTCTTTGATTTTGAAAAACGAACACCCCCTGAGAGTGACCATGCCGGCGAGCACATCACGAAAACGGCAGTAGGCCAACCGGCCCTTGGGGTTCTGCATACGCGTCCTTGTTTTTCTCGAATGAGTGAACCAGAAAGAGAGCAAGATCAAGGGAAGGTGAAGGGAAGCGAACAGAGGATCGTCAGTCACCATACCCATGCTACGAAGGTGCAGTTTAATAATAGCAAATCTGTAAATATATTCCTTCATCAACAGGAACTGCAGAAGTATGTATGTTCTCCACTGTGGGAGCGAGCACAACGAAAGATGCTTTCCATAAGTAAATACTCCATGTATCGGTAGCCGGGAGCGATAGTGCACGAAAGGAAATGGTGATGCTCTCTGCAAGCTCTGGCCATGGACGAGCATGGGAGCAGCGGGGATTCAGCTAGCCCGGCGCCGGGCGCGGCGGCAGGTGGCGACGAGGCCCGCGGCTTTCGCCGGTGTGTGTGTTCCTTACTGCAACCGTGCACTAACCCTCGGGACCCCCGCGCGGACACAAGTACTTGCCGCGCACATGCCGTTTTCGCCGCTTTAATAAAGAATTCGCCAGAGAGATCTTGTGCTGGAGCAGTACGTGCCATGAGCCACATACTCCGTCGCCATGCTAGCTCGCACTAAAAGGCCCTCGTCCTCCTCCCCGTCGATTCCGTCTCCCTCCAACTTGGCGCCTGCCTGGGGCCGCATCCGCATTTCGAATACGATGAACCCTGCCGCTTCCTTTTGGCAGGATCACGCACGACAAAGACACGCATGGCCGGCCGGCAGCCCCGGCAATTATTAGAAAAAGAAAACTAGTCCATATACGCACGGAGAGAAGGAGTATTGCAGAGAAAACGGCATGTGAAATCTTTGTTGTTTAGCGCGGAGCGTCGTCATGTGAGATAAACCAAGCTGGTCCTAAGATTACTTGACGGATAATGACACTCTCGTCGGTTGGTTGGCGGGCATTCATGGCGCGCGTTGCTCTGAATCTTCTGTTTGCAAATATCTAAAAGAAGAAGAAGAAGATGAGAGCAGTAGACGATTCCATCCCATCCGCTCGAGATCTCGAGTAGCTGGTGGCACGGAGCGGTTGACGTCAACGTTTGCGAGACAGGGACGTGCGTCGTCAGTCACAAGGGGGTGGGAAAACCAGAAAGATACTCTCCACCACATCCACATTCACAGTGACAAAGCGGCGGCATATGCCTGCGAGCGAGCTGCAAAAAGGATTTCACCTCACGTTCGCGTGCTTGTTTTGCCTCAGGTTGTTGTTTCCCACAGCATCGACAGCTAAAAAGTGGGAGGAACAGGGGCAGGGTCACAGTGAAACAGAGGAGGGAGGAGACGAGGGAGAGAGAGAACAAAACAGATGGCGATTGATGGAATGATCTCTTGGAGATCTGGAGATTTGCAAGCACACGGGAGCTGCCCATCTCCCCTCTTACTCCCAAGAACAGAACAGGACGGAGCAAGCCACGAACATCATTGGAACCCGCAACAGGGGAGGGGAGAACCTTATCAGCACTCAACACAGTCACCACCTCTTCATCTCACCACCATCTCTGCACACCTGCAAAATATTATAGGAGCACCCATTTTCTTTAGTTACATGGATATATGTGGCTGTGTTTTTTTCTGAACTTAAGGAACAGAGCAGCTAGTTGGAACCTGGAAGGAGTTCTCACCTGTCTTGTGGGCATCGGCTTTGCAGGAGCCGGGGAGTACTGCATTTGCAGGTAGCCGTCCAAGGCAGTTCCATTTAAAGGAGTCTACAAGAATAGAAAATGCAGTCACAAATTTGTCACGGCCATGAGAACAAAACCAACAACAATAGACAGTTGCCTGATGCGAGCTTGATATTGCATTGACAACGCACCTTGAAGCCGGTGGTGGCGGAGAAGGCGCAGGAGAAGTCGGCCGCATTGCCGAACTCCATCATCGGTTCATCCGCGTAGCCATACCCATAGCCATTGACCTCTCCCGAGCTCGTCGCCTTCATGAAACAGCAAACGCGCGTCATCAGCAACGGCAGTGGCAAGGAGGAGGAACGGAACAAGAGGTGCGCGTACGTGCAGGTGCAGCCATGGCCAGTGTACGTACCTTGGAGTAGCCGAAGAAGGCCGGGGAGCTGGCCGTGTCCTCGAGCAGAGACGCCGCCGCGGCGGCCTTCTTGCTCTGCCGCCTGGCCGACGCGGCGTCCGCCCGCCTCGCTCTCCTCTCCGTCGCGGGGCCGGAGGAGGCGTCGGAGATCATGGACAGGTCCTCCTCCTCCTCCGAGTAGTCGCCGTAGTAGTAGTAGTAGTAGTACGGCTGCTGCGACGCCTTGCCGATGTTGCCGTGGAACCGCGCGGTGCCGCAGGAGTGGGAGGAGCGGTCGTCGTCGAGGTAGGTGGTCCAGCCAGACTGACAGCCGCTGCTGCACTCGGAGCTCGCCGCCGCCATCGCCAGCTGCTCCCCGTCCATCCCTCCCCGCACTCTGCTGGCTCCAACAATGCCGCGCCGCACGGTATATGTCCGTGTGCTACCAGTGACAAACAAACAAGTCCACCGCTCCCTAACGAATTCCTCCTCCTCGCGAGCTACTCCTGGCTGCACTGGCTGTGCGGCGTAGGCTGATTAGAGTGGCAGTAGTACAGGAGCGTTAGCGGCGCGCGGTACTCGCTCCTAAGTATAGGAGCCCGCGGAGGCGAGGCGATGCCCCACCGGACGTGACGGGGGCGAGGGTGCTGATCTCACTGACATGTGGAGGCAGACGGAGTGGACGGGCCCGGCGTCGGCGAGGAAGAGGCGGACCACGTGCGGGACAGCAAGGCAGGGGTGTGCGTGGACGGACCCCGTTGAGGGACGTACGCCACCGCCACTGTTACGTGGTCCGGGCGGATCCCGTGACGGGGGCACGGGGGCCGCCCAAGCGCGGGGCGCGCGCCTCGCGTCGTCACGCCGGCCCGGTCGCCTGGCCTGACTCCGCGCGGGGGCGGACCCAAGCCGTACGCGCGCCACTACGCAACGCATGCGGCCGGGTGGATGGGCCGGCGATTGGTCTGCTGGGTGGGGGTTCCGGGGGGCAGGCCGCGCGCGGTGGTTGTTGTCCTGCCGCGTCCCGTCCCGCGTGGCGCGCAGCCAAAAACATCGTCTAGCTACCGCGTGGCGTACGTGCGACGCGCCACCGCCTAGCTACCGGTGATCAGGTGGTTTTTCGTTGCAGCTTTGGCCGTGTGCGTGCGTACGTGCAGCACGGGACAGGGAGTCGAGCCGCTTTGGCGTGACGTGATGCAGTTGGGTGTTTTTGTGGTTTATTCTTGTTCGATCTCTGACAGTTATACGCACGTGGATCCCTACGAGCTAAAAGTGAAAATCCCAACCCGCCACATCGGGGTAAATTCTCCGCACGATCCAGCCGCTGCAGCTTCCAAATTTGTTAGTTGGTGGGCATGAATACAACGGTTTATGAATCTCTGCTACTAATAGTTGCCAGACGCACGCTGCGATTAGATTAAAGCACGTTTGCCAGCTGCGTGCTGATCGATCGATCATGTAGAGCTCAGCTGCATGCTCAGGTGAGGACGATGCGGAGAAGACGACAAGAAGAAAACGCCTGCCAAGCAGGGGAACAGAATGGACCCTCGCGTTTAGGTGTCTGGCCAGGTGTTTAATTTGCATGGCGTCGATCGATCGAAAAGCCGTGCCCGGTTCAGGCTAATAGTGCTTCAATCAATGGTCTTTACACGGCCTGAACCGGCCCCAACTTGGCTAGTCTTTTTCTAGGCGCACCCAACAGCTTGATTAGGGAACCGGATTAGCCCAAGCATGACTGGCAAATTCAATGCACAGAAAGGTGCTACAGCTCCAGATCGAAGACAGGCCGGTATTATGAGAACTCTGTGGCACGACTGGACTAGCTAGGTAGGTGAGATGTCTCATTGGACTAACTACTAGCATCACAGACTCGTAAGACTCGATCGAAAATTACTGGTTTCAGATATGCAGATGCCTGACCTGGCAGCCGAGATATTGCAACCACGTCGGAGCAGTACGGAATCATAAAGCATGTAGTACTCCATCACAGAACGGGCATTAACACCCGCAGCATGCATGCATGCGTGGTGTGCTTGAAGTTGAACCCCATACCATACGGGCACGAGGCAGAGAGTAACACCTCTCTGGATCTGCCTGCCACCGCGCCTAGTAGCGGGCAGATACACAGCTGGACGGGCCATGCAAGCCCTCGAGCGTAACAGTACGTCGATCAGAGGGGCAGCTAGCTAACGCGCGGCCGGCAGCCCCAGGACGCGCCCGACAGAGAGGGAAAGCTGCCATGTACGTATGCACTGCTGGATGGCACGTACGAGCCGGGCACACATGCACGTGATTAATTGGTGATATTTATGCATTGCATACGCATCGAGCTGTTTTTTGGCGCTTTTAGTCTTTGCTTTAACATGTACCAGGACAGTGTACATAACACAGGAAAAGCCGGCACACCCTGACAAGATCCAAGATACCGGCACCAGCCGCACATCGATTTGTTGAGGGGACGTGTGTTGTATAGTTGCAGGTGGATTGTACTACAGTAACATGCTTAGGTTGACCACCTAATCCTTCCTCGATCGGTCCACCTAATGGCATGGCATGTGCACGCATTGCCTGGGGCTTTAATTTTGGATCTGCATGCATGCATGCGCGCGACACAATGGCTCCAGCGAACTTGGGTAGGTGTCCAGCTCCGAGCGTCGCGACACCACACGCCGACACTATTCGGGCGTTAAGGGCTCGGGCCAGTGTCTGCAGTGAGCACCTGACACGGGACAGTTAGGCGCGCGCGAGGGGATCGATCGGATGAGCATCTGGGGCTAGCGATGGAGGACGACGATGACACGGCCGGCCTGCCTAGCATACTGCTTCTGCGTGCGCGCACGGCGAGCAGGCGTAATTGAATGGCTCCACATGCGTGTAATAGTGTCCTTAATACACGCCCATGCTACGTGCTTTATCGCTACATTAACTTGCACGTGCGACATCGTACGGCTCACATGCATGGAGTCACTCCATCGATCGTTGGCGTGCTTGGTCCCTTTCCTCGATCGAGCTTTTGGGTGTGCATGCATGCGTCGCACGTACAGTGCGGAGAGAGTAGCGCGTTGTGGGGATGCAAGTACGTCCGTACTTACACGTATTGGGACACTTGGTAGTTGGTACAGTCATAGTATGCGTATATAAACATGCATGCACGTGCTCGAGTTAGCTCGGTCGTCACACATGCTCGGCCTAAGCCTGGAGATAACTACCAGGTAAATAATAATATTCGTGAACTTGCTCTGGGGATAATTAGTTCGATTTCAACATTGAACAAAGGACTACAAAAGGTATATGACGACCGATACCTTTGATCATGCAATAATTTTCCCAGCCCTTTAATATAAAAATTGTTCAAGTAGATTTTTAATTCACAGCTCAACAAAATCTCATAACATTTGGATGGTTTTTTTCTGTCTCTTTAACAAATTTTTAAAATAGCTGAGTATATTAGAGCATAATTTGGAAGGTGCTGTCGAGTGTCGAGTGGAAGCAAATTACCAATCACTGCCTGATACTAAATGAAAAATGAACTAAATCATCAACCATCTATAACCGAAAGACTCGGTAGTTATGATGAGCTATCTTGTTGACATAAGTCCGAATATTTGGCTCGTTTCCTTGGCCTCAATTCACAAAAAACAGGGATGTTTCTTCAAAGATCTTTATGTATGAAACATATGGTATACATCACATATGGCTGGGGACCAAGTAAATTGGAAACCAATCATTACAATGCACCTATTTTCAAAGAAAGTATGCAAGTCTTTAATCGAGGAATAGGACAAGGTCCCCTTTTGTTTTATAATGCATATCACTCCTTTTCATCCACATATGAACATACCCCGTTACCACTCACCCACTACGCTTCAAGGGAGAGGAACTTGGAAAGCTTTGGAAGTAAAACCAAATTAATATAATAAGAGCAAATTTGGAATTGAATTGTCATAAAATAACAACCCTTACCAAACGAACTAAATTAATGAGAAACTGCTTCAGTTTATGTATATATGTTTGTTTACTTAGTTATTTAAACAAGAAATGTACAAGGCGGACGGATTAGATATGAAAAGCAAGACATAGTGCTTATTTGATAAATTGTTATTTTTTAGTAAAAATATGGTATTTAATAAATACTAGGAAAGCAGTGCGATGTTCCTGCGTGTTTTGTGTTATCTGTTATATAGCCCCTCTTTTTTATTTCTTCATTGAAGGATTTGCATTAATAATGAAGTATATGCATAAACGAGTTCAATTTCAAAACGGTCTCACTTAGTTCATAGATATATGTAGCGACATAGATAGGCACATGTGGTAGTGCATACATGATACATAAATTCAATCTTCGATGCAACTTAAGCTTGGACGTATACGGACAAAGAACAAAGATCACTCCCATTGCCATCGTGTGAGAAAATACAATAGGATGCCCTCCTATGTTTCCTGGGCGTGATGATAACATTTTTTTATAATTTCGATTTAGACTGTTCCCCAAACTAAAGAATTTAATTTCATGAGTTTCAGACTGTAATGACAGTGAAAGACAAGGTTACCTTAAACAGTGTAAATGATTCCAGGTCATGGACACTCCACGGCACTAGAGCTATATCATGACATAATTAAAATGAACACCCCGTATTAAACTCTAATGTCAGGCGGCTCTTTCAGGTAGAATAACCAAGGGCTTACACCCATATTCTTCTGTACCGTATTTGGAGAAGAAAAGAAACAAAACGTGGAGTGGATCCATAGTTTCCTGGGACTATGCTACAACAACAAACGAAGAACCAGGCGACTATCAGCGGTTGCAACTTGCATGCCACACCAAAACCTACAATTAATTTCCCTTCCATGATCTGTCAAGCCAGCTGGGTATTTGTATGTGCATTGCAATATATTCGTCGCCAAACTTTGCAAGATGTACAGCTGAGACGCTCTCACGCTCATGAGTCGAGATCCTGCTTGCATGCATGCAATTTGCAAACCTTAACCGCTCCTATGTCAGCTAACCGATCGTGAATCTCATCATGGCCAGGTGCCCTCGTAGCCGTCATGGAAAATGATTGCGTTTGCAAATTGCAACCAGGAGGTCGGCTACGATCACCATTCTTGGCCATTGCGTGTGCACGTATACATATACGAGGATCGTGCTCCTGGCTTCGATCTCATGTCCATGTATATGTGTATCTATCGTGCCTGAAAATATATAATAATTTGCGATTTTGTTTGACAAAGTCGTCGAATTAGGCTGGAGATCTCTATTCTTCTGGTTGGCTTTGAATATGGCAGACCGCTCGACAAACCAGCCGTTAGCATGCAGAAAGGGAAGAGGATTGGTGGATGAGTTGGATCGGGTGGTCCTCATGAACTAGTCATGATATTATCCATTCATGGATCTGCCACGAATGCAAGCTCGATATCTTTTCAACCGAGGTAAAGTTACTGGATGATAGGAAGTAGTAGTATAGGACCCTGGTGGCGGCGCCTCTGCTGGGTGATTATACGATCGAAGACCGTCTACCATGGCATCTATATGCTACTGTACATGTTCTGGAAAATTAAATCCAGTAAACGTATGTACAATGGTCAAACGAATTGTATATGGCGCCGCGCCCCTTACCTGTTTTTTTGACGAAACTCGGCCCCTTATCTGTTTGCTCAGATTCAAAGATATTTCTGAAGTAGCATGCCATCATGAGCTTTAGTAATGACATATAGTTGTTGAACATTTAAACACAAAAGTTGTTGCATGTCGACTTGCATGTGCATATATACACAAAAAAACCATTATTACTCGAAAATATCTCGAAAAGTCTCATTCGAATAATTCCATCGACGGACGGACCACTGCACTCATGCACGCACCTCTCATTTTCGCAATCCCCTCAGCGTCAGTTCTTCTGGACGCTTCTTCGTACATTCCGCACACACTTTGGCGGGGTATTAGCTTGCTTGTACTATATACCAGCTGCTATACGAGTGGAGATGCATCAACGTATTCCGGGGACCATGCATTGCAAAGCATACTGTGGCGACAACTTGTTCGATGGTCACGAGCGCCTGCTCGATCGATCTGACGGATCGATCGCTCCCGTCGTATCGTATGATTTGTATTGCGACCGCCGCGCTAACGGCTTCCATGTGCGGGAGAGTTATTTCGTGATGCGATGCAGGCCCTGTTGGCAGCGTGCATCTTGTCCCGTCGCAGATATATGTGTCCAGCTGCGACATGGTACGTGCGTGTGTACGTATGCTAGCGAGCCAGCTAAGTCCCCGTACGTGCCGTCGTTTACCGAGACCTGCCGACCGGCAGATGCGTCGCCGAGCGCCGCGAGCTTATTGCATGATCAGAAGCTGTTGCCGGTGCAGTGGGGCTCCTACAGATGTACAGGAAATATGTACGGCCGTATACATATTAACCTTAGCTTGTCGTCTCCTCGTGTACGTAGAGCACGTGGTGAGTAACTGAGTACAGAGATGCGAGAGCGAGGCGAGACAGTAGGGGTAACTGCTCTGCAAACGCTCGAGCACCCTCCGTTCACAAATATATGTCGTTCTAGGCTTTTTCAGTTTTGTTTTGGAAGTTCGAATATAATTCAACTCACACTCTCCTGCAGCTAGTTAAACAACCATCAACATTTAAAGAAGCTACCTTTTCTCTGGCCACACTGGGTATCAAAACGACGCGGGAGCATATGCAAATACAGCGATCTTATATGCAGGGGGTACAGTCCAGCACGGAAGAGCATGCCATAAACCTGATAAATTTTGGACTCCAACTTATTTTTGTTGGTCCTTTCAGGTAATTTCACTTCGTATTAATTATATTCGAACGTTCCAAAACAAATGTCAAAAGAAAAGGAGCCGTCCGAAGTTTGAACTGCGTGTCCCGTTCAACTCGGGGAAATATTCTATGCAACAGACCTAATCCGTGCAACGGTGCAATATCTATTGCCATACGTTGGATTAGCATCCAGTGGCGCGCCTTGCTCCCACCACTCCATGGGCAATTTTGCCTATTACCCCCTGCGAAGGTTTACCACCAGGGGAAAAGTACTCTGCTATCCTTCCTGTCGCATGTTCTTGTGTTCGATCCCAGATTGTGACTCCGTTCTACAGCTAGAGGTAGATAATAGCCAGAGGGGAGGGCTCTGATGTTGAACTCCAGGATCTAGGACGCTAGCCGCCATCGCCGTGCATCTCCACCACGGCAGGCAAAACCTTTTGCGGCAACAAACGCCACATCCCATGGCAGAGTGTATCATTGTCGCACAGTTCCCGCACCATCCTCATCGTCTCCCGCACCAAAACTGTCTGTACTGGCTCTGGATACTCGTACATGCGCATAGATATTCTCACCCATGTCACCTGCTGTTGCCTGCGGCCCACAATTTTCACACAACACACGGCATCAATTGTTGTTCTGAAAGATAAGATCACAAATTTTCAGACTACCTGAATTTGTTCAAGATTACCATCGCTTCCATTCTGGAGGAGCAGCCAATTTTTTTTTAGAGGCAACGAGCAGCCAATTTTGAACTGAAGTAACGATATACACACAGAAACACTGAATTTGCATGCACTCAGGCCTGACAAACTGAAAGCCTCGTTGCTGATCTGATTAAGATATAAAATTCGGCGTGCTTCCACACTGCACCATGCCACCGCTGATGAACCGTGCTCTCTTCCGTTACTGCCGCCGCACTGAACCAAGGATTCCACACGCTGAGACTGAACATTAACCTCGCATAAGTGGCCTTTAAGGACGATGAAGGGCTCGGAAAACCGGAGCACATGGATTGCGGCCAAAGAGGCAGCACACGGTCACACGGAGCGGCGAGTGGGGTGGAACAGACCATCGTATGGAAGAGAAGATGGATGAGCTCGGGAGGCGGCGCTTCAAAACATACATGGCGGACGACTGAACGTATCGTGGTTTGTTTGGCGACTGCTGAGACTGCTGGTGCTGGAAGAGACGGACTCGAAAGAGAGAAGAGGTTCGAAACCTTCGCAGGGGGTTCTCGGCAAAATTGCCCGTGGAACAGTGGGAGCGAGGCATGCCACTGGATGCCGATCCGACGTATAGGTACCGGATATTGCACGGTTGCACGGATTAGGCCTGTTGCACAGAATATTTCCCCGTTCAACTCAGCCGACGCTCGGTTTCTCCCGTAAAAAAAGATGGAAAAAGGTCGGCACTCCGCCCGCAGTCCTCGGCCCGTGGAAGAGAAGAACGGAATCGAAACACGCAATAGGGCCCAACAGCGCCAGAAACTATTGGGCCGGCTCTCGTCGCCATTGGCTGTAGGTGAAAACGTTGTCTCTCTCTCTCTCTCCCGTCAAGTGGTCAGCAACAACAGACTTCGAACCGATGTCGTGGCCGGCGCAGCCAAGTGCCAACGCAGGTTCTCATGCTGCTCACTCCACAAGAACACAAAACATCGGCAACGCAACGAGCCATATCCAGGTAATCGCAGTCGCAGACTCGCAGTGCCCGCGCCTTGACAAAAACGTTTGCTTGTTGCTCCGTACTGCTAGTACTCAGCCTGGTCGGCAGGCTGCATTACTCGTCTAGTGTGAACCAGAGATAACAAAACAGCAAGCAGCCATGTTCTACGCCCTGCTTGGTCGATGCGAAATATGGCGTCCAGCGAAGAGCCAACCGAAATGCATCGACGACAACAAGTGCCGCAACTTGGAGGCCGTCACCACCTTGCCACTGGATATCCGACGGTCGAGCGCGCATACGACGTATCGATTCTTCAGTTGGGAACGGAGAAACACAGGCTCTCGGAAGGGCCGTTGCTCCAAGAAGCAAGGAGCCATACACGAGAGCGGCGGCACTCGCGGGCTCCACCCGCGGGCGAGGCTCAAATTAGTACTCAAACTCTGAAATGGTCTTGAAAAGGATCCATGAAAAAAATTATGGCGCCGTGGTTCCATTGATTGAATTCAGAGCTGATAATTCGTTCGTATATATCAGTTTAGTGTTTCACTGTATTGACTAGGTATGGATTTGCAGCTCATTCTTCCCATTGATTGAATTCAGAACTGAGAATTCGTTCTATCGTCACCCGATTGAACGGGATATTCGGCAGATATTTGGTTCGGTAGAGCGCTTTGCTTATACGAAGATCAATCAAGAGAGACACATGATTTATACTGGTTCGGGCCTCCCGAAGGATAATAACCCTACGCCCAGTGTGTTTTTATATTGCCTAGTAGGCGAGATATGTGGTGGTGTGTCTTCGGACCTTGACCGGCAGCCGCGCGATGTCCTCCCCCCCCCCCTCTCCCGTGGGCCCGTGGGAAGGGGTGTTTATATTTATAGGTGAGTCTTACCCCTTTTACAAGTCAGAGTAGGAATATATATAATAAAAAAATAACAGATCGACTTTCTTCAATAGTCCTTGTAACTGACAAGGCGTCTCCCATCGGTAGAGTCCTAATCCGGCGCGTTCGACATTCCGAAATCTTCCGAAAATAGGGCTACGACACGTTCGTATAGCAGATTAGTATTTCACTGTATTGACCAGGTACGGATATAAAGTTCATTGGTCTGCAGGACCGTTAGCCTTTGGTGCCTGCTTCAACTGTCAAGCGGCGAAGCTCTTGACTTGAACCCACTGCCAGCAGCACTTCTCTGACGTGGTTCTGCTTCGTAATCTGTACACAGCTTTACGTAGCGTTACCGGTCTGTTGGCCTGATAATTTCCTACGATTAGCAGCCGCCAAAAGTGAACTCTGATTTTCGCCGCACGCTGCACAAGTTCATGTATGCCCGTGTGACTCTGACCGAACCACGCCCGTTTCGCACGAGCAAAAGATGAGCGGTACGTATTGCAGCTTAAGAGGCCATTTGATTTGACCAAGCAACAGAAATCAGAAGGAAATTCCCACACTGGCTAGCTAGCACGCCGAAGTACCCATGACATAGCTAGCACGCCGAGGCACCCATGACATGGACATCACCATAGTACTACACTACTAACGTTACATCACGTGGCCGGTCTGCAAAAAACCGCGCCACAAAATGGACCGTGGCCAACACGCTTCACGACGATTTATTCAGACCGCGCCGTCGTCCCACTAATCGGACCGTTTCACAGTCACAAAAAATTTCCCGTTCCAGCAACTCGCGCTCGCACACCTCAACAGCTGCATCTATTTAAACCCAAGAAGCCAGCCGCAACCATGCAAAAACACACCCACACCCAACTGGCACTTGTGCGCACAAACAACGAGCCGTGTCGCCCGAGAACTTCCAACCTTCCAACGGCAGCTCAAACCAATGGCTTCCACGGTGACGCTGGAGAAGACGACAACCATCCGGAGCGGCAGCGGCGATGACGATGTGGCGTCGCTAACGATGAGGTCCCCTCTTCTCAAGAAGGGGAAGGGCGGCGGCGGCGGCGACGGCAAGGGGCGGTGCTGCGGGCACAAGCTCGAGCTCGTCAGCTACGACGCGCTGCCGGAGTTCCTCAAGCACAACGAGTTCGTGGTCGACTACTACCGCAGCGAGTGGCCCATCAAGGAGGCGCTCCTCAGCGCCTTCTCCATCCACAACGAGACCATCAACGTCTGGACGTAAGCCGCCTTTACCGATGCTGAGAGCACCGTTGTTAGCTAAAACTTTTCTTCAAGATTATAGCTTCGCTCCTCAGCGCCTTCTCCATCCACAACGAGACCATCAACGTCTGGACGTAAGCTGCAGCCTTCATCCACGCCGGCCGGGAGCACCGTTCTTTTCTTCTAGCTAGATTAGCTTCCTGAACTGACAATATTTCTTCCTTATTAATTCTGTGCAGGCATTTGATCGGCTTCTTCATGTTCCTCTCGCTCACCGTGTGCGCCGCCACGATGGTCCCGATGGAGTACGAGGCGTCGTCGTCGCACTTGTCCACGACGACCACCGGCGCCATGATGGCCACCAACAACCACACCGGCGGTGGCA
>LAPY01000184.1:35940-49441 GCA_000970635.1 Eragrostis tef
GTGGGAACTCCGGGCGGATGCCGCGGCGGCGTGGGCCTCGTCGACGATCCCCGCCGGGCGGCCAGCGATGCGAGGAGGCCGACCCCAGGGGTGGTCGTTGTTTCGAATAACAACCGGGCGGTCGTTATTTCGAATAGCGTCCACCCCTGGGTCCGTCCTGACGGTTGGATTCAACATGTGCGGACACGATTAACGTGAAGACTTTTCAAAGGTAGCGACGCCTGTTCATCTTCCTCGCTGCATCGCGCTTCCATTTGACCACGCGCGCAGCGGCATTGCCGCCGGACGCGCGCGCCTGCACGTATCGACAGTCTGAGGCTTGGGCACAAAGCTTCTGCAGCCTGCGGCTTCTCGACCCAATCGAACGAATTCCGCACACTCGCTTCGCTGGCAGCATCATCACTGTCCTTGTGATCTCTCGCACATTATAGGAGGTCATATGCTTAATCGCAACATTCTGATTGCTTCGGCACGCAACTTCAGGCTGACGTGGTAGTGCGCGTACGCGCCGGCGCCGGCGAGGCAGACCGTGGTGAGCACCGCTTCCGGGGGTGTCCCCGACACGAGCACCTTCTGCACAATGGGCACGAGGCCAGGCATGCCCGACCACGCCCCCTGCAGATTTGACGACCACGAAGACTGGCAGCAGCGAGGCGACCGCGGCGGCGGCGTTGAACACGGCGACGAAGCCGAGGTAGAGCTTCTGGTAGAATGGGTCGCAGAGCGAAATTCACCAGGCTTGGCGAGGGTGCCGGTAGAAAGCCGCCGCTCACCTGAGGATATGCGGCGGCAGGTCGTGGAATCGGGGCGCGCGCGTCCGGCGCCGGCGACACTCGTGTGGGAGGACGACGACAAAGCGTGGTAGGTGGACAGGCGGGGCTAGCTTTGAAAAGTATTCACGTTAATCGCGGTCGCACATATTCAATCCAACAGTCAGGAAGGACCCAGGGGTGGTCGTTTTTCGAAATAGCGACCACCCCTGGGGTCAGCCGCCTCGCACCGCCGCCCGCCTGGCGGGGATCGTCGACGAGGCCCACTCGGCACCGCCGGCCGCGAGCTCTTCAGGTGCAGACGCGCTGCTGTGCATTCTGGCGTCGGCGCGTGCTCCTCGGCGATCTTATCTGCCTGGTGACTACGGCGCGGCCGTGTTCCTCGTTCAGGGAGGCGAGAAAGGCACCAGCTGGGCGGTGCGCCGGCTAGCTTCATGCCGTTGGCTACGGAGGTCCAGTCGTCCTTCATCACTGGAGACCAGACCGTACTCCTCGTCCTCGACGACGCGCTGAGCTCTGTGGCGAGCCAAAAGGGGGAACGGCGGCGTTGCCGTTCTTCCTGACGAAGAGCGCCCCCGCGTCGCCGCCAGACTCGCTTCCTGCCGCCGGCGCTGTGTCCGGTTTCATTTTCAGCGGTACATAGGCCTTGTGAACCTTTACAGCGCCAGCAACTGTCTTTGGTCTCCATCAATCGCCTCAAGTGACTTCGACGGAGACGTTCATTCGGGAGGAATTTTACAGTCCCCCATACTAGGTAGTATTATTTAAAAATACTAGCTAGTATTGTTAGGGGTAGTTTTGGAAAGATAAAGTAGGCTGATTTTATTTCTTTGATTTGGAGATTTGGATCTTCGATCTAGGATAGTTGCGGGCACAACGTCCTTCATTCGCTTAAGATTCTAGCCTAGTTCTATTCAATCAGGCTTTTAGGTTGAGCGTTTGAAGCCTTATTGCTAGATTTGTTCTAGAATGGAGAACAGCATCAGCATCACGAGTGGTTCCTAATTCAACGATCAGCGAACTCATCTCATGCAGCCAAGGACATGGAAGGCGAACGGGAATAGGTCATGATGATTGGCTTGCCGAGGACATGGTCGCGAAGGAATTGGTAGCAGAGGGACCGCGTCCTGGAACCTCGCTGTTACTGGCATTGCCCATGGCGGCGACAAACTTGTGAGGCTACGAATCCATGCACAACGCGACGGTGGCCGAGCTCGTCCGAAGTTTACCGCAGCATCCAATCCGATCAACAGGCGACGGCGTGTGTAAAAATGATGAACCCAACCTAACCTACAGGCTACAGCCATCAATATTTGATTAAAAACTAGTACTACAGATTAATATGGTAACCTCATGAAAACACAATAATTACTAGTTTGCCATAAATATTAGCTAGTACTAGAGAGGAGAGTCATCGTATAACTTCGTATAATGCCGTGTTCCTCGTTCAGGGAGGCGAGAAAGGCACCAGCTGGGCGGTGCGCCGGCTAGCTTCATGCCGTTGGCTACGGAGGTCCAGTCGTCCTTCATCACTGGAGACCAGACCGTACTCCTCGTCCTCGACGACGCGCTGAGCTCTGTGGCGAGCCAAAAGGGGGAACGGCGGCGTTGCCGTTCTTCCTGACGAAGAGCGCCCCCGCGTCGCCGCCAGACTCGCTTCCTGCCGCCGGCGCTGTGGCCGGTTTCATTTTCAGCGGCACATAGGCCTTGTGAACCTTTACAGCGCCAGCAACTGTCTTTACTCTTTGGTCTCCATCAATCGCCTCAAGTGACTTCGACGGAGACGTTCATTCGGACGCCTCGACCAGGCGGCTGCTTCCTGTTGCAATTCATTTCACTCGCCGCATCTCCTTGTGATTGGATAAGAGCGAATGAGCAGAAACGAGGATGAAAGGGAAGAGAGATGAATGAGTGAACCTGCCACCGACAAATTATGAGTGAGAAGGAGGGGATTGGAATTGAGGAATTGGCTTCCCGCTGCTGCTATGATGTTGTTTTGATAATTTTATTAAAAGGATTTTTTGCGATCAATTTGCATATAAATTGTCTCCCGTGCCTTAAGACATTTCATACCAAACCAATATTTTCCTTTTATCTAAACGACTTTCAACTTTCTCACAGCAACTTTTTCATAGCTCACAGTCTACAATAGTTTTTTTTACAGCTCGATCACTGCCCAACCAAACAGACCTAAAGACATTTTTTGCATGGTTTATGAGGCTTTGGCTTAATTATAACTAGCACTACAATGTTTCTGCTCTAACTGCAGTGTCTTCACATGGAGAAAGGCGTGAAAGTACGACTTATTTCAGTTTATTATACTTTTGAACATTATTTTCATCGTAGCTACGGTGCAGAAAAGCAATCCCTAAGCATCAACATTGGAGACCGGCCCTTTGAACCAGAACCGAGCGTGTAGCACCCAGCCCCCGACACTGAGCACTAACACGCCCCCGATGGCTACCGGTGTGTAGTTGAAGTTGTTCACCGCAATGGGACACGCCACCGGAAGAGAGAACAACACGGTGACAAGGGCAACCCATGCAACGGCAACCCAACCGATGATGACAGCGAATTTTCCCAAGTTACACGACCCCGGAGTGAACGATTTCCGAGCCGTTGTCACGCGAAAAAAGATTGGAAGACCATAGGCAACATACTGCCCAATGGTTGCGATGGACAGCATTGCTTGGAACGCCACCTCACTCCCCAGTGACTGTCAATAAATTAGATAAGCACAAATTAACCAATGTGGACCAATTATATAGAGGCTGTCTACCTAGCACTTTGAGTGTTTTGTGGCTTATGAACACTTGAGTGTTTTGAAGTCAAGAAACACTTGAATTTCAACAGAACTGGAAACCGAGTGTTTCAAACATAGGGAGCACTCGAATTTTAACACCCTTTGATTTTCAATCTGTGGCTGAGATTTGCCAGTGCAAGAAAAACTAAACCAATTTAGAAAGAAACAAATTTATAAGGAAAAATATTGAAAATTCGAAAGCATAAACTCAAAAACATATTGAAATATCCAAATAAGAAACAAACTGATTTCCAAAGCAAATACAAACAGATTCATAAAACAAATTGACAAAAATGGTTTTATGGATACATAAATTCAGAAACATTTTGGAACCAGTGGAAATCCTCATAAGAAAAATAGCCAATTCAAAACAAATTTTCATATACATAACCAAACAACCAAACTTACATATGTTCCTGACTAAATATACATGATAAAAATACGTAATTTTGAAATAATGTCACTGTAATTTCTACTTATTATGGCTGTAAGTTAAAAAATCATGTTAGCATGTAATTATGTTAGCATGTTTGCATGCCAAATCTGCTTTTTTTTTTTTTGCTCTGTTCAGCTCTGCTTCATGTGCTCAACTGTTACTCTGCTATATAGTACTATGTTATGTTGCCGCACATAATTAACTGATTCAAGCATTGCAAAGGTTAATAGGATTTTAATTCTGTTAGCATGTTGAATTGAAAACTGCTGATGTTTTGATTAAGCTACAAAAAATGAATTCCTTGTGTCAGTTAGGATATCTGAAAAATATTAGTTCAGATCATCTCAAGTTGATTAGAAAGATTGAACTTGTGTTCATGTGTTGTCAGTTGACTCAGTTCAGCGGAAGAGAAACTACTACTAGCAATTTGTGCAATTTTTGGGTTGACAACTGACGAATTAAACATTCAAATTCAGTACTTGTCTATCCATATTCTTCAAACTTACAAATTTTGGGATGAACTACTTAATAGGGTAACGCGAGGTATCCATGAAAAATAAACTTTTGGACATGTATTGTTCAAAACCTTTAGACAACCTTTATCAAAGGATGTTTAAAACTTTTAACAAAATGGTTAGAGCAACGAGGCATGCACTAGTTCCAATCAGTTTGTATGATATTAATCCAGCACAAATAGCTACTTTGTGCCCTAAGTCAGTGGCATCGGTGACTATACATGTTACCTGCAGAAAAATGGTAACTCCCACAATAACTCAGTGACTCGCCTGTTATACAACCTCCCATCCTTTCTCGGATAATATTACAAAAAGGAAATGCATTTCTGAGATGAAAACAAAACTAAATTTTGACCAACAAGAATTGAGCTCATTCATGACTAAAAAATATTAGGTTGAGTGGTTGACACCCAAAGCAAAATCCTGAATGGTAAAGAGCCAGCTGAGGTTATCTTTATTGACAGTGAAAGTTATCACCAGTAAGTCAACCTATGGTTTCTATTGTCAAGCGATGCAACTCCAAAAAATTACACAGGGAACATCTAATGACTAGAATGGTTTCTATTCTCACGCTTCCTCTGTTCCTAGCTCGATGCAAATCCAAAAAATTACACAGGGAACATCTAATGACTAGATTATTAGCAGCAAATAGCCAAACATTATCCATCATGGCCTGATTGATATTCGAGATAGTACAGTGTGGCTAGGTCAATATATCTGCCAGAATATCACAGTTTCCAATATTCAGGCAATACTATGGCTTTCAGAACATGAATCTATATCGTATGGATATACATAAGATTATTACCAAGGAGCACATTGGGATAACTTGTAGGAAGTCGTACTTTAAAACCTCAGTCGTAACCATGAATTAAAACATGTCGAGATAGTAGCGTGAAGATACCTGATGATCAATATGAGCACCCAAAGGACAAATCCTGTAAGGACAGGCAACCATCCTAACTTCATTTTCATCCCTTCCACTAATCTCCGCCACCTTTTTGCGCACAAAGACGAGCTGCAATACAAACAAAGAGATGAAAAGGGGATCCAAAAAGAAAATTCAGAGAGACAAAGTGCAAACAGCAAAAAAGTCAAAATTTTTGTTATGTAAGCAAAAAGACAAAAATATAGGGGGGCTAGTGTAAATCCTCCGAAGAAAAATCATATTCAGATAAAAAGAAATTCAAAAAATCAAATAGTCAAAATTTTATATGGAAACAAATAGTCAGAAAATTTTTGGAAAACAGTATAAATCCTCAGAATTAAAAGCATATTCAGAAATACAAAGTTTAAACAGCAAAATATCACAAATTTTGCTATGTAAGCAAAAAGACATAATTATATGGGGACTACAATAAATCCTCAGAAGACAAATCGTATTTAGACAAACAAAAATTTAAAAAAAATAGTCAAAAATTTATTATGGTAACAAGTATTCATGTACACCATTCATACCAAATAATTATGGTTCTGCATACTAAAACTTTCAGTGAAAAAATGTTGTACATTTAGGCAACAACATATGTAAAATTAATAACATCTCACTGTAGGAATTAACAAGGACTCAGTTAAACTGGCCCATTAGGGCCAATAGAAGCTGAAACCTACAAGGTCCAACTACAAAGACTGGTCAAGAGTTCAAAACAAGAGATGAGGCACGTCATGTTTTAAAGTTCTATGCACTGCTAGCAGGTTTTGAAGTTACCATCCCTAAAGTTCTATGCACTGCTAGCGATATTTTCTGAAAGCAGGGAGAGACTACACAGGATTAATAATGAAGCAGATTAGAAACTCCCAAGAGGACAGGTTGCAAAACATCTACCAGGTACATCAGAATGATTTTCTTTTGCAGATAAAAAACTTACACCTTTGATATTCTAAATTTACATAGCATGACAACCATAATTACGTATGAATGCATCTGTAACTTTTATATATGAGACATGTAACTGACACAATAAATACACTGCATTATAAACAGGGCCTATTCACACAAGTACTACTGAAAGGTTCTCCAATGGAGGTGAGGAAAACCATCTCATCACATAATTTCATATTTCAGCATATATTAAACCAAAAAAAAATTAACAAATGCTATCTTGTTACTCCTAACATCATCTATTTTTCAACAGGAAGTGCATTACTAGAAACTTAACAACATATTTAAGTTCGCCATTGTCTATGCACTATAATCGTACTGCTCACGAAGAGTAATCACAATAAGAAGCCCTTCTAGTAAGAATAGGAGAAAACAACCTTCATCAGTTTGTCCCATGAAATTTTGGCAGACTAAAAAGCATCGCTAGCAAAACTTACAAAAGAAATAGCTAAAGGAAAACCATCTTGACCAGCAGCACGATCGTGCTTCATTCCACTGCTCTCCCTCCTATGGTTTAAATCCGCATTTGTCATACTGGTTGCAACCATTATACGCCACTTAGATATAGAACTCATATTCTGAACGATTATGGTTGTGAATCTAACAATTACCTCCTAGTACAAACAAATGAGATGCACAGATTCACTGCATACTGAATATGAGCGACTCCTACAGAAAATAATCAAAATTCAAACCAAAATCATAGAAATTGAAGAGGAATTCCCCGTAAAGTCGTTGCGAACATGTCACTAACTAGTAACAAATCAAACCGGCAACGGGACGGGGATTCATCAGTAACTTGGGAAAAATCTACGAAATGCCTACGGTCGAATGGCGCGATGGATTCTGAACGCTTAACAACAAATCAAACCGGAAAATCACTAGAAGAGGGGAATGGAGCAAGGAATTAAGCACAACCCTGGAAAAAACGGCGAAATGGCGACGATTGATCGACGCGACGAAGCAGAGCAGTGGAATCGCGGTCGATCTGCTCTCCCCGTCCTCGCTCACCGTCATCGCCAGCTCGCGGGGGAGCGCCGCCGGAAATTTTCCGGCGTTTCTGCTCCTCCTCTGACGGCCGCACCTTCCAGATCTGGCGTCTCCGACCCGTCCTCGCCGGTGCCACCCCAGCGGCCAGCTCGTCCTTCCCGGCGCCACGCCGAGCGGCCAGGCCGTCGCGCCGCCCCCCGGCAGGCCATCCTGCCGCCGCCGACCGCTGCGTGCGTCCGTGCTCGAAGCCGAATGAAACGAACAGAGCGAGCGTCAACAAAACAAACAAAATGTCACCGAAAACTGGGGCCCAAATGTCATAGTAAAACAGAATTGGACGGACACAGAAATCAGCCGTGGACATCGGACGGTTCAAAAATCGAGTGTTAACATCGCTCAAAACACTCAAGTGGAGTATAGCAAAACCGATTATATATGATCGATTGATATCATGCACTGGAACCAACCACTTCAAGTTTGAACACGAGAACACGCACCGTCAGTGCCATGACGAACGCCATGGCCACCGAGAGCCAGACGACGTTAAAGGGCACCTCCTGCTTGTTTACACGATACCATACTCGCGAGAACGGCATCGCCCCATCCCTCGAGAAGGCATACCCCATCCTGCAATCAATAGTGGTAACAGTTCAGGTTCTGCTTAGCTATCTTAGAGACTGCATCTACCAATACAACTTAATGATTAAACGACCCAGTTTACTACACGTAACAACAAGTTTCATGGATTCGGTTTTCATGAAGCCGGTAAAATGAAAAAGGGACGAAGTAATTGCTACCATATGCACAATTTTTTTTATGATATCATATGCACCTTGAGTTGCTGGTTATACACCCGATGCCGCAGAGGAAGGTGGCAGTTGCAATGATTCCCAAACAGACGAGCCCTCCAACGCCGCTGCCGTACCTCCTGTGGAAGGTGTTGTACAGGGATTGTGCGATGGCATAACCGCCTGCATCATTTTGAGGGTTCAGAAGGTACGGGATGTCAGTCATGATGGATGTCAGGGCCACCAGATAAATCCATCCAAACAAGCTCGACAAGGCAACGGAAGTGATTATCCCCATCGGAGCACTCCAATCCGCATTCTTCGTCTCCTCTGTCTGCACTTGCTTGTAAAAATGGCAATCAGAATTGTATCATGTGCTTCAGTAGTTGAGGTGTTATTCATTTACTTTGTAATAATGACAGTTGTTGTTTGGATATGTGCGGATGATCAGTGAAGAACTTAGTTACCATGTGGGCAGATGCATCATAGCCGACGACAGAGTATTGGCTCATTAGCAGCCCCACGGATAGAATATAAATTTTATCGTGGATCCCCATGCCATTGTCTGTGTTGAAATGGGTGAAGATAAAATTCACACTCGCCCTGTCGTCCTTCGCAACAGCTGGAATCAAGGTCACCAGAGTAAAGATACCTGCCATATATCATTAGGTTAACACCTGCTAATGATAACATCTATGCAGTGAAGTATGATCAAAGTATATATTTAGGCTGCCATATATAAATCCTGATATTTGAGAAGGATATAGTAAACGTACCTGCAACATTGCAAAATGTTCCGAGATGACAAAACAGTGCCAGCCACTGTATAGGGAGGCTGTTGATTAACCCGTCTATGATCAGGACAGCACCGTAGATGGCCAACACGACGTACTTGTTCTTCGTCTCCTCTGTCTGCACTTGCTTGTAAACACGACAATCAGAATTGTATCATGTGCTTCAGTACTTGAGGTGTTATTCATTTATTTTGTAATGATGACAGTTATTTTTTGGATATCTGCGGATGATCAATGAAGAACTTAGTTACCATGTGAGCAGATGCATCGTAGCCGACGACAGAGTATTGGCTCATTAGCAGCCCCACGGATAGAATATAAATTTTATCGTGGATCCCCATGCCATTGTCTGTGTTGAAATGGGTGAAGATAAAATTCACGCTCGCCCTGTCGTCCTTCGCAACAGCTGGAATCAAGGTCACCAGAGTAAAGATACCTGCCATATATCATTAGGTAAACACCTGCTAATGATAACATCGATGCGGTGGAGAATGATCAAAGTATATGTTTAGGCTGCCATATAAACCCTGATATTCGAGAAGGATGTAGTAAATGTACCTGCAACATTGCAAAATGTTCCGAGATGACAAAACAGTGCCAGCCACTGTATAGGGAGGCTGTTGATTAACCCGTCTATGATCAGGACAGCACCGTAGATGGCCAACACGACGTACTTGGAGGCCATGTAGCCACCGCCGTTGAGCCCACCGGTGCCGAGCAGGATGATCACCTGGACAAGCTGTGCCAACGCGAAGTCTATGCTTGTGGTAGCAGCCCACTGTGGGACCGTTAATCAAGAAGGTTTAACGTGGGTCAGCAACGTGACTAGTTTCTTTTTTATTAGTACTAGCGAGCTAGCAGCGTATAGATAGTTTCTGCAGCAGCTCATATGCATGATTGGGTAGGGATAGTAACAACTAGCCAAGCAGCAAGCACACACGGGTCTGTTTCTTCCTAACGTTTCTTTTAGTTTCATTTTTAACCATTCGATCAAAATCGATGCATGCATTAGTATATTAATTTTGTGATACATAGTTGTAGCTCTAGGTGATTTAGTGACAGAGATATTTTCAGATGATTGAAAATTAGCAAAGTTGACCGCCAATGATTAAATAAACATGAGAAGTAGTATGCCCAGCTGGCCTGTGCACGGAAGCAGTTCCACTTCGACAAGCCAGTAGCCGCCTCATGACAGTCAAAGCATAACTAGCTACTAGTATAGATGAAGGGAAATACCTACCTATGAGGCCCGAGCTTTACCTGTCCCACAATGTTGAACCTGCAGAAGTGTATAAACCAATTCAATAAGACATACACACAAGCTAGATGATCAGGAAAGAATGTACTCTTTATGTTCAGAAATAGATGTTACTCTAGCTTTGGACATGAGAATTAAAAAGATGCGAAAAAGGTAGATGCACAAAAAACAAAGAAGAGAAAGATAGAGATAGAAATGTATCGAGAGGATAAAAAAACATTGAGAAATGAGAATGACATGTAATCTAAAAAAACAAAGAAAGAAAAAAACTAACCTAATCCACTAATACTCTGCAAACGTACTGGACGGCTAGGCTTTTCGATGAAGAAAAACAAACACATCCAGCCATATCGCTTCATCCGCATCCGCACAAAACCAATTATCAATGTCACATCCGTCCCATCTGCTCCCCCGTCTGCCTATTCCACTCGCATCTAGGTGATGGAGCGACGTCGCCGCACCCCGTACACCTCATCCGCCCTCCACGCGCCACATATCTAGGCCAGCTCGCCCCGTCCACCAACGAATCGATGGCTCAGACCGGCTTACCGAGCTCCTACGGCGGCTACGGTCTTCTAGAACCCCCCCCCCCTTTGCCTTCATTGACGGTCGGGGCGGCCCAAACGGCAGACCGAGCTTGTGCGGCTGCAATTGTTACCTTCTCTTTTTCATGGTTTCGGTTTTTCTATCGTTTTCTATTATTCTGGTTTGTTTATCGATAGAACCGACCGATTTACCGGTAAACTGACCTGTTTACCGGTCAGTTTCTTTCAAATTTTTAAAATCGTTTTATTTGGTTTCCGGTCGGTTTTATCGAAAACAGGCAAAACCGTCGGCTTCCACGGTTTAATCGATAGATGAAACCTTGGTTGGAACGCAGTAAAATCCATCCGGAAGGAGTAGAATCCAACAAATTTCTTGGAATAAATGAGTATGCACGCGTGAACAATGCAAGAATCCAGAAAATAAGATAGCATGGCCGCTCTCAGCACGTACCATCCGGTGATCCAGGAAGCAAGAGGAGCCCAGTCTTTGCCGGCGAGCTTGGCGCTCCAGTAGTACAGCCCTCCGGAGGTCGGGTAGGCAGAGCAGATCTCTGCCATGGACAGCGCAACGCAGCCGTTGAACGCAGCCATGACGAGCCAGCCCAGCGTCATGGACACCGGGCCGCCGTAGCGCAGCCCGGTGTTGAACGTCGCCGTCACGCCAGTCAGCACAGAGACGATGGAGAAGAAGAAGGCGAAGTTGGAAACGACGCTATATGTGAAACACGTATACTCAGAAGCGAACCAAAAAAGATGAAGGAATCGCATGCAGGTATGTGCACGGGAAGAATCGAAGCATGCACTTACGAGAGGCCTCTCTTGAGCTCCTGCTTGTACCCCAGTTGGCGCAGCCGGGCTCTGTCCCGATCGGCCGCCGCCGGGTCGTCGGCAACGGGCAGCTCCAGGGAGTGGCGCGACATGGCCATCTTCTTCTCTCTCTCGCTCGATCGGCTACCCACTTCCTCCACTTCGTTTTCAGGTGGGTCGCAGGTTGCTGCAACTTGCTTAAACTACTCCTGGGTTGACAGGGTCAGTGCCGGCTTCGCTTCTAAAAATTTCTCCAATATGCACAAGGAGTCAACATAGGGAGTGGAAATTGCGCGAGGCGCGACGGCACCCTTCCGGCATGTCTCGGCGCTCAGATTCCTTGTCATATGATTCCTTTGACTGATGGGGATGTGATAAATATGATTGCAATTAACAATCCAGAGTTCCCGTGGCACCAGTAGTATACATTTCTTTCTTTGAAAGAGCAAAAACCAACAAGATGTATCGATGTGACATCGCGCAGCAAGGACCTGATGCTACTCTTAACAATACAATCTACATCAGTCCAGTGTTCTGCTTCTGCCTCGCCTCTGTTGTCACCCATAGAGTTAACTGTATGTATGGCTGATTGTTCTTTGTCTGCTGGAGCTCCGCTGTTTGTTGTGTTTTGAACAGGTGCGAGATAGACTAGATTTGTAAACGTCTCACATGGTAAAAAATGCTTTCTGAACAGCTAGACTGAGTGGGTAATGCCTGTACTAATGAAACAGAACTGGGATTCAATTAATTGTTCTGAATGTTCCGAGATTCAGATCATTGATCATGTACTTTGTTTCATATTTGAGAAGAGTTCAATAATACAATCCTGAGCCGGCAAATTCTCGAGATTGACTGGCGCCTCGCTGTCGACGGCTACGTCGCCTACCGCTGAAAGCACAAAGACGTTAAATACTAGAAAATTCGCTCGTACGGAGAGTCAAACCCAGAACCTGAGAGGTGCTACTCGAGTGTCTCAACCGCTAGGCCAAGACCCCTTTCACTCGCTAAGTCTTTTATAATGTCTAAGTCTTTTATGATGTCTACTGTATGCAAAATAAAATCCGTGGTGTGTTCAACGGAAAAAAAAAACTGTGCTATTAACTCTGAATCGGAATTTCGTACTGTATGTTTCTTGCTCTTCGATGCTGAAACATAGGAGGCACTAGGCTAAAGTTATTGGACTCTGACACTCTGTTTTTAGTGTTGGCTTATGTTGGTTTCCTGCTACAACTCTCTAAATAACAATGCCAATGTACTCCACGATGTCCATAAAGTGGTAATGAGCATATGTTACTACTGTTCGTCCCCGTGCTCAGGAAGGAGTTATGCCAAGAATAAGACAGGCCGGCCAGACCTCCTTTCAGTCCAAAGGTTCTGAATCTTTTGGTAAATTGATTTTTTTTTGTTCCAATACGAACTCAATAAATCGACTGGAAGTCTGGAACTGGCCAAGTTATGTTATGGCATGACCGAAGCGTCTCCAGCAGGTCAGGAGTCAGATGAAACTGGAATTTCCGCGTATGACAGTGAAGAAGAGCAACCTGAGAATCTACAAAGGCTTGCAGGTTCAGTACTGATGGACTTGAACGGGCAGGAGAAAACGGCAAAGCTTCCTGCCGATTGAGTAAAGCCAGCCTCATCATGGCCAAGGCATGCACATCCTTCACAAGCAACCTCCTAGCCGTCCTTGTGAGTCACACCATGACAGCACCGTCCACGCGCAGGAAGCAGCAGCAGCAGCTCTTGAGGCGTTCCAACCAACGTGGAGACCAGAGGCACAGCTCGTAGCGCTCATAAAGGTCCCGAGCAATGGCGCCGCGGCCGGATTCGCAAGAAGACTCGCGCTCAGCGCGCCGTCACGCCAGCCTCAGCAGGACGCGCGCTCGGCGGCGATGTGTGTGTGTGTGGGGGGG
>LAPY01000184.1:82828-100286 GCA_000970635.1 Eragrostis tef
GCCGCCGCCGCAGCCCTACCCGCCGTACGCACAACCGCCGCCGCCCCCTCCGCCGAGGAACAGCGGCCCTTCTTTCTGTCAAGGATGGTACGTTCAAAACTTCAAAGAATAGTACTCCTCCTACTACACGTCATGAACAGGTCAAGTTGTTGAGCCACCGACACGTCCCCGGACTGTCAGTGATTGACTTGCTGCGAAAACAAGAATGATCGAAACGCCTACCAGATTTATGTCACTCACTAGCAACGTGCCATGATCGGCTAGCAAAGCTCTCCATTGCACCATACTCCTACCTAAAACAGAACGTTAAACTTCTGAAAGATACTTACAAAGAGCTTGTTATCTTGATTATGACGTTTTCTGATGGTTTAAGTAGGATATACGGACAGTGCCATGTTCTTTCTGCACGTACTGATTAGCACGCTACTAAATACTGAACTTTTGCGTTTTCAATTTTCTGTTTGGTCAGCCTTGCAGCTGTCTGTTGTTGCTGCCTCCTGGACGCATGCTTCTGACCTGGAGATGAAGCAGGCGCCATCGTTCTCGTGGAGTGACTGTCAGCATGGGAATCTACTGAAGGAGGACCTGGTCATCGCCTGTAGCAGCTAGCTGATCACATGATGCCCTTCCTTCCCTTCCGACTTCACATTTTACTAGTCTTGATGAAGTGCCTAGTGTCGCCGGAAATGGGACCACACGGTTGGGTGCTCCACCTTGTTCAGATGATCGACCTGCACATTCTCCTGTAAATACAGATTTGTGCGTAATAGATTGGAATAATTTTACTCACTTGCTGATATATATTAGGTAGAGAAGTCGGGTGTGATGGGTTTGCCTATTTTCTGTTCTGTCTCTGGATTGACAAGAAAATAGTCTCTGGTCGATGCTGATTTAATTTGGGACAGAGACAAGTAAATCGAAGCAAGCATTTCACGGACAAAGGCCTGCTAGTGGGCTAAAACAGTAAAACCTAACCCGAACCCAACCCAACTCAACCCAATGAAAGTCATTCCATTCCCCCCTAACCCAACCCACGAAAAAGGTGTGGGCTAACCAGTCCGGCCTTAAAGGGCCCATTATCGAAACCCTACTTCCTCTCGATATAGATAGCTGCTTCCACCGTCTTCCGAAACGCCCAGCCGCAGCGCCGCCAGCACCTCCGAGCCCCCTACCCCAAGCTCCTGCGGCAGCGGCGGGGGCAGCAGCAGCGACCATGGCGGTCGGGAAGAACAAGCGGATCTCCAAGGGGAAGAAGGGAGGAAAGAAGAAGACGTGAGTTCGCTCCTCCTTTTATCCTCCACTCGTCTGGCAGCGTTCGTTTCCGATTGCTGCGCGGTTTGCTGCTGCTGCGGGCGCGTCCTCGCGGTCTCCTGTTGGCAGCAATCTATTCCTGTTGCAGACTGTCCTTAGATCGCACCTTATCGCCATTTCGTCCCGCATTCATCCGTTTGCTCATGCTCGTGCATCTCGTCTTGCAGCGTGGATCCGTTCGCCAAGAAGGACTGGTACGACATCAAGGCTCCATCAGTCTTCAGCGTGCGCAACATCGGAAAGACCCTGGTGTCGAGGACGCAGGGCACAAAGGTTCGTCAAGCGTTTCTCATTCGACTCTACCGCTGATATGTGTTCTGTGGTGATAATTGGCTTCTCTAGTTGCTTTCATGTCTCTAAACTGCTTGTATGGTTAGTTTGATTAGGTCACTTATTCAATCTGGTAGGATATTCGGTTTGATAGGTCACTTATTCAATCTGTGTACATGTCGTGGTCCTTTTGATAATGGTGGGGTATATATTGATTCGGTGTATATGAGAAGTTGAAAAGTGAACTGGATTTGTATATGGTGCCCTTGAGGCTATTGAACAATTGGACTTGAAAGGGGCATGGTGATTTAGACGTGGACGTTGCCTGTTTTAGGAAATGTTTATGTTTCTCTCCTGATACTAGAGCATAATTTCAAAAGAGCCTGCCAATTCAGTCTTGTTCGAGAATGCGTGATAACTCAAGCTTCAAGAATGAATGAATATAAATTAAATTTGCAAACTCCTAACTTAAATTGCTGCAACCTAGGTATCATTACATTTAGAATTGCAATGTTTGTATTTTTGTCGTGTTTGCCGTAGCGTGAGTTCAATTAATTCAACTATTCTGTGGTGAGGCTGTGCACCTTTAGATTATTGGCAGGTTTATTTTAGCTAGTCCTTTTTTTCTGGTTGGATCTTTGTGGTTTTTGTTTATGCAGTTCATAAATTTAAAATGATGTGGTATCATTGGTTCTGTTTGTAATATGTTGTAACATGGTGATTGCTTCACAATTTCAATTACTTGTTCTATCTTTGCATCTATCTACTTTGTGTGGTAATTCATTTTCTTGTTGCCTCTGCTAAGAAAGATATCTGATCATGCACTATTGGGTTGGTTCATGCGTAGTCTTGAAGGTTCAAATCTTTATGAACTGTCACTGTTTGATATGAAAAGTGGCATTTGCATTTCTGAGGTCATTCGACTTTGTGATTAATGATATAGGGATATGTAACATGTTTGCGTCCTTTAGGCCTGATCTGTGTATGTATCTGTTTTGGCTGTTGATGCATATATATTTTTTATTATAATTTACTGATTTCAGTATGCATTCTTTCTCTAGATTGCGTCAGAGGGGCTGAAGCACAGAGTCTTTGAAGTCTCCTTGGCTGATCTTCAGAGCGATGAAGATCAGGCCTACAGGAAGATAAGGCTTCGCGCTGAAGATGTGCAGGGGAAGAACGTGCTCACAAATTTTTGGGTAAGGTCCTCTGAGTTGTGAGCACAGTTGCTGCCCTTGTGTTGCTTTTATGTTTCTAACTAGTACACCATGTTGTTAGGGCATGGATTTTACGACCGACAAGCTCCGGTCGCTGGTCAAGAAATGGCAGACCCTGATTGAGGCTCATGTTGATGTTAAGACCACTGACGGTTACATGCTCCGCCTGTTCTGTATTGGGTTCACAAAGAGACGCCCGAATCAGGTGAAGCGCACGTGCTACGCGCAGTCCAGCCAAATCAGACAGGTAACATTTCTATCCATAAATCATGTGTGGAACACATGTTTGACTGCCATTTGGTTATTCATGCGTTATATTCTGTGTTCAGATCCGCCGGAAAATGGTGGAAATCATGGCGATCTGAAGGAACTTGTCTCAAAGTTCATCCCGGAGGTCATTGGGAAGGAGATTGAAAAGGCGACATCAAGCATCTTCCCTCTTCAGAACGTCTTCATCCGCAAAGTGAAGATCCTGAAGGCCCCAAAGTTTGATCTGGGAAAGCTCATGGAGGTAATTCTACAAGCAATGAGAAGCTGGTAGACTTTACTTTCTGTGATCTGTCATTCTAACACTTCAATGACTTCCAGGTACATGGTGATTATAAGGAAGATGTTGGTGTGAAGCTGGAGAGGCCTGCCGAGGGAGATGAGACCATGGCGACACCAGAGGTTGCTGCTGAGTAGTGATTATGGCATAATTTTGCTGTTTTTGTTTGGAGAAACTACCTCATCCTAGGGTTGGGAACATGTATGTTTCCTAGTAAGTTAAATGCATGCTTTCCTGTACTTTGTCGAGACCAATGGTGGCTTTACATTGAAGAATGTTTCCGATGCAACTTGTTGGTTTGTTAATTCGGCTGTGTTTATGTTCTGGTTTGATTTGTGATGCTGGAATGCAAATTATTATCGAGGTGCGGTTGGTGCTTTGATTGGGATATGTTTTTGTTTCTGTTTTGCTACTGCTTCCCTTGTTTGTCATCCGTAGCAAACTGGCATCTGCCTGCTCTAGCTGCCACAGATTGTCCAGAGTGATCCCTGATGATTGTACCCTTGCCGGCATCTGACATGTATGCGCCATCAGTGTTTGCCTTAAGTACATACATTACTTGGAGGCGGCAACCATTTGTGGTGCATAATCTGTTTGATAGTGTTCCTGTTGCAGAACACATAGAGTAACAAAAAATATGCCAGTTTCAGTCTCAGCATCTCCAAATCCAGCATTCTCGAACATTACTTGACCTCCTTACGTTTGAGAAATATAGATGGATGAGCCACATGCCCACATCTATTTAAGCGCTTAGCAACAAACTCGGGTCACGATTGAGCTGGAAAATTCAGGCTGCAAGTAGGGTGCTTGCAGGCTCTGAACTTTGCCACTGAATTCGGCACTGAAAGAATTGTTGTAGATACATAATACAGATGCAGTCAATCTAGTGTGAAGTTCTTACTGTCGAATTTTTATTTAAGGTTGTTTACAGTCCGCGGGCATGTGGTAACAGAGTAGTCCACAAACTTGCGTGGCAAGGTGCGGCTCTGAAAGTGGGAGAATCAATGTTGCGCCCTCTGTATCCAGTGACCAGCGACTCAGCTATAGGCACTGAATAATACTACTCAGGTAACGGAGAGAAAAAAAGGAAGCTCAAAGTTGCACCATGACCAAGATTAATCGATCTACATTCAAAAATGGCATATATTTTTTCAGCAGTACAAGGTGACAATACATGAGATGATTTCTCCACTGCAAACTATGAGCTTTTGGTATGGGTTCCTATTGCAACATGATTGGGAGTTGCTCGGAGAAATCTTGAATTGGTGTCAATTCTCTGAGCTCATATGCCGCCTGGAAGCAGTCTGCAGCCTCGAGCAGTGACCCTTGAGATTTCAGGACAAGTCCGAGATCCATCCAGGCTCGATGGCTTGTAGGGTCTAAGCGGAGCGCGTTCCGCAAAAATGTTCTTGCGATTGATAATGAGTTTCCCCCAAGTTTTCTTAGAATTCCTGCCATACAAACCATGCTTGGGACGTAATCTGGATTGATGGAGAGGGAAAATGAGAATGCCATGAGGGCTTCTTGATGCAAGGATTGAGCCTCCAGTTGAAGACCTGGAAATGTGATGATTACATTAGCAGTTTGAAACATATTTTTAGAGGATTATTTGCAGTTTGAAACATCAAGAGCCAACGGACTATAATATCTAGAATACAACAGAAGCTATTTCGATATTAATCCAGAAGCACCCAGACATCAAGAAAAGCTGAAACAAGCTCTGAACATACATCAATGCATTCCTGACAGTAATAAGGCAGAAGCAAGCTCAGAGAACCATAACTGGAGCTTTACTTCTTCAACAGATGCGCACTTTACTGATTTGGAAAGATTATAGAAAGCACAAAAAAAGGAATATATCTATTAATGTCCTGAGATTTGTCAAAAGCTGGCAGCCCACTTCAAAAATCAATGTCTCCTAAACCACATGGTCAGAAATCATGAAATTTTTGCAGTTAACCGTGGTTTATACTATCTACTCCCTCCGTCCACAAATATAGGGACATTCTAGTTTTGTCCTAAGTCAAACTTTTCTAACTTTGACTCCTCATAACAAGAAAACCATAAAGATTGACATCATGAAAATGTGTTTCATAGATTCATTATGAAATGGACTTTCATACTATATAGTTCTTTTAGTTTGAAACAACATATATTTATAAATATTGTTGGTCAAAGTTAGAAATATTTGACTTAGGACAAAACTAGAATGTCCTCACATAATAAACAGAAATAGTTAAATCTGCAATTCCTTGAAACATTTGATACCACGAATTTTTTCAAAAAAACTCGGTTCTACTCGACAAGCACCATACTACAGACCCTTGCAGTAACCGGGAATCAGGATTGTCTAAAAATACCCATAATTGTAGAAAACAGTAGCATAGTGAGTAAGTGGGCAATCTTTACCTCTGAAGTGCCAACACTTGGGATGAAAGAAATCAATGGATCTAGCTTTGTCAAGGCAGATGTTTGAGTCATGCCATGCCCCGAGCTTTGTGTATATGGACGCCAAATCTAACCATGCATCCATCTCTAACTTCCATAGGGACTTAACCTGTCAAGACCAAGTGGGTCATCAGCAAACAAGAACCATGATATTTTCATTGCGGCTCAATAATGAAAAGAAGGGGTTGTACCTTTTCACAAGTGGTCGATTTCCAGACTTCCTTCTTTGTTTGAATTGCTGCAAGCAAAACACGAGTTGATTCCACTGCAGTCTTGAACTGTCCACGGGAAGCCTGAATTTGTGCTTTCAGCCACAAAATATCCAACTGATCATCTTTCTCAGCTTCATCTATTGCAATATCTGCTACGGCTTCAGCTTCTTGTAAATTCTGCTGCGCAGATAATACGAGAATCAATAACTTCCAGGCACTAATTGAACCCCCCATCACCATCTCAAGACATTCTGTTGCGCATTCAACAGCGGCATTGAGTTTGCGCTGCATTGCATTTTCCCAAGCAAGGCTATATATTATTTCAGGATTGTTCTTTGCCATTGTAGCAGCATCTTGCAGCAACCTCAGTGCGTCATCTTGTAATCTCAGCTTGTCTGCATGTGAAGTGGAGGACCTAGAGAAAGGTCCATAACAAACACCAAGAAAGTGGTTTGCAATGCTTAAGAAATGCCTATCACGACTTCTGAAAGACTTTATGGCTTTATTTGCATATTTTATTCCTTCAGAAGCATGCTTTGGGTTCTTACAGCATAGTTTTGCTCCCAAAAGCAGAGATGGGATATGGGGCTTTCCCTTTCTTTCCAATACACCAAAACCATTCCTTATGATGTTTAGCGCACTATCATCCATGCCACCTGCACTGTAGCAAAGTGCAAGAATATACCATCTCTCTGATCTGGTATAGGTTCCAGGCAACAGCATTTCTAGATGGCTAGCCAAAACTTCATAATGCCCAGATAATGAGAGTGCGTACATCAAATGGTTCACAAGGTCAGGATCCCATTTGATTTCTTGGAGGGCTAGTTTTCTTGTTAGTATAAGTAGCAACAAAATTGCTTCCTCTATGTTGTTCCCAGGGGTTACCAGGTTCCTTTTCTGACCAAATTCTTGAGGGAACTTGACTTCAGTACCACAATACAGTAGAGTCACTGCCAAGTCTTTTTGTAAGTTGGCGGACCTTTGAGAATCCAAATTCCATGACCTTGCAAGAGCTCTCCGATATGCAGTGATAGCTTGGTCAAAACAACCACTTCTCATCCACAACTTGGGAAGATATTCCAGAGCTGAATGGAATATATCAATTAGCTTGCAATCTTCAGAAGCACCATCTGGAACACCACATGGCCATGCTGACTCTACAATGTCTATGATAATTTTGCATTCTTCTGCGGCATCTGCAACGTCAAAATAGAATGAAATGAAATTCTGAAGGATGCAACAAAGCTCATTGAGATGCAAGTTATCAAGAGTGTCAGTCTTTTACTTCGGTTTGTCAAATACAGATGTTTCAGATTCATTAATTTGTATACAAAAATAACCAGACCCACATACATTGGACAACAGGAAACTTGCAATGCTTCTGCAGCTACTAGACAGATTTCAGATGAAAATGCTAACATACAAAACAGGAAAGCAAATTGAAAAGAAATCCAGTTAATACCTGTTAATCTACCAAGACCTTCCAAAGATTTTGCTTTAAGCAATACGGCCTCCAGAAGCAAGCTTACTGAATGCATTGACATAAGCATCTGCATTCCATTTACTTGTGACGTTTTCCTTCTTGAAGGTGGCGTTCTTGGTTTGATACTTTCAGCAATAGCACTGGTCATTCGTGGTCTCAGGTTTCTTATATCAATTCCCTGAAGAACTTGCAATGCTGCATCAAAGTTCCCTCTCTGATGTTCCAATCTACCTAACAATGCCCGGGCCTCCTGTTACGTGGACAAACAAATTCAACAGTGAGCAAACCATATGACTTACATGGTAGGCTATCTTCCTCAAAGAGAAAAGGAGTTCAACCAAACCTCATAATTTAGTGAAAGGGTCTCTCTTAGGTCTGATTCTACTTCATTTACTTGGTTATCATTGGGAGTTGTTTCTCGGCTTGGTATCTTCGAGGAACCATTCGCGGAGAAATCACGCGTCGCTAGAGATTCTGGCGACCGAGGCAGATCCTCAAACTTGGACCGGTCCCCACTGCAAGTGCATAACATGATGGCAGACATTTTCAGAGGCTCTGGTAGTTTCACTTAAGTTAGATAAATAGCTCTGTCTCAAGACTTCAGTTGGGGCCAATGGTATCAGCCATTCAATCAGATAGACTGCGGAACCTAGCAAGGATAAATGGAACTTTGTCAGTGCACATTGTAAAAAGGGAATATCATGCTGATTATGGAAGAGATATAAGCCAGGTCAATGGTATCAGCCATTCAACCAGATAGACTTCAGAACCTAGGAAGGATAAATGGAACTTTGTCAGTGCACATTGTAAAAAGGGAATATCATGCTCATTATGGAAGAGATATAAGCAAAGATCACAAACACAAACAAAATCTATAAATCTGAGCGAGAAGAATCTTAGCAGCTCCTTAGTCTATCTTAGATTACTTAAGAAAGGAGATCAACTCAACCATTTAATGCTTGAAACTTGTTGAAGGCTTCAAGCTGATAGAAAAGGCAAATTCAGAGTTTCAGGTACAAAACAGTAAATTAGAACCACATATTCCAACTATCAGCTGCTCAGCATGGCAGTTCTCACTAACACTGCAGCTGAAAGCCTAACTAATCATCTGTAATTGCTCAAGCACTACATGAGACAAAGGCAAACCTGAGCTCCCACCCTCAGTAAGATCACAAGCGCAAAACCACGTCCTACAGGCCAGCACATACCATCATGCCCAGCAAGACACCAACACTGACTCCCTACTCTAAACTGCAGAAACAGCTCATGTTCCAATAATCGCGTAAAAAACATGGCATACTTACAGAAAACTCACTGTTCGTACTTCAGGAATCAACGGCACAAACCAGAGCTATGATATTCCTTACAGACGTCCGCAAAATGCAGCGCTCCTAGCTATAAAGGGAACACAGTTAAAAATTCTCACAGAATGTCATGCTGATTACGCAAATATAAGAACATATCACAAACATAGACAAGCTATATAAATCTGAGCAAGAACAATCTTAGCAGCTCCTTAGTCCTATGTATAAAAATAAAACGGTGACAATATATTTTTGCTCAAGTAAACATGACATCTCAGATTACTTAAAAAAGGAGATCAACTCAACAGTTTACTGCGTTCCCTTAATAGTTAGAAGCGCGCATTTTGCGGAAGTTTCAAGTACAAAACACTTAAAACTGAATTAGATATACTATCAAGTGATCAGCAAAGCAATTCCCACTGATCCAGCTGAAAGGCTAACAAATTATCTGTTCTCGAGCATGTACTACATGAGAGAAAGGCGAGCTTGAGCTTCCACTTCTGGTAAGATCACAAGCGCAAAAACATCTCTTACCGGCCAGCTTTCACTTAAGTTAGATAAATAGCTCTGTCTCAAGACTTCACTTGGGGTCAATGGTATCAGCCATTCAATCAAGTCGACTGCAAAACCTGGCAAGGAGAAATGGAACTTTCTCAGTGCACATTGTAAAAAGGGAATGCACGCTGATTACACAAACATAAGCACAGATCACAAATATAGACAAGTTATACAAATCTGAGCAGAGCAAGAACATGTTTGATTGTAGAAACTTACTGAAGGCTTAAAGCTGACAGAAAGGCATATTCGGAGTTTCAGGTATAAAACAGTAAAACTGAACTAGATACAGTATCAGGGTGATCAGCAAGGCAATTCCCACTGATCCACATCCAGCTTAGAGGATAACAGATTATCTGTACTCGCACATGTACTACATGAGACAAAGGTGAGCTTGATCTCCCACGTCCAGTAAGATCACAAGCACAAAACCACCTCCTACAGGTCAGCACATATCAATATATCATCATGCCCAGCAAGAACAGCAACACCGACTCCTACTATAAACTGCAGCAACGCCTCTTTTTCCAATAATCAGGTAAAAATACATCACACGCCAACAGAAAATCTACCGTTCCTACTTCAGGAATCAACGTCTGCGCAAACCAGAATTCTGGTATCCTTACAAACTCCCGCAAAATGCAGCGGTCCTGTCCCAACAAACAAGGGACTGTCTGGCCCGATATCTCATATTACTTCAAAAAAAGGGAGATCAAATCAAAGTTCAATGCTAGAAACTTATTTAAGGCTTAAATCTTACAGAAAGGCAGAATCAGAGTTTCAGATACAGAAACAGTAAAACTGAACTAGATACAGTATCAAGGTGATCAGCAAGGCAATTCCAGCTGATCCATATCCAGCTGAAAGGCTAACAGATTATCTGTACTCGCGCATGTACTACATGAGACAAAGGCGATCTTAAGCTCACACTACCAGTAAGATCACAAGCCCAAAACCATCTCCTACGGGCCAGCACAATATATAATCATGCCCAACAAGATAGCAACGCTGATTTCTACTGTAAACAGCAGAAACGCCCCGTGTTCCAGTAATTGGGTAAAACACATGGCACGCCAACAGAAAATCCGCTGTTCTTACTTCAGGAATCAACGACAGCGCAAACCAGAATTCTGACACGCCTCACAGACTTCAGCGAAATGCAGCGCTCCTAACCAGGGACCGACATGGCGACATAACTGAACCCCAAAATTTGGTGGAAAACAAACTGCACCCGCAGCTAGGATCCCAAGCCCAATGGCCTCAACTTGACTTGCTGAAGAAGAAGGCGACGACGAGCCTAACCAAAACCAAACCGAACCAGAGCCACGAACAAGGAATGGACGGAATGCTGGACGGGTTGTGATTGGAACTCCACCACGCACAAAATAAAATCCTCATCCTGCTGATGGAGAGAGAACAACTCGTGTTTCATCACTCAACACAGTTAAAATTCCTCACAGAAACAGAATTCACTCTCGGGAAAGCGGAGGAAACTCGTGGGGAAATCCATCTCAAGGAAGTAAAGTGTTGCTTACCAACAAGGGAGGAATCGATCCCAATTCCGGGCGGATCTCGTCCGCTCCACGCCAGTCCAGCAGCGGCAGCAGCAAGGGGGGAAGGGCGGCGGAGCGATGAGGAGGAGGGTGGCGGGGACGAGCTAGTACGAGGGAAGAGTTTGTTGGGTGCGGTTGCGTTGCCTGCCTGGCGCGCGCTTCGGTGCAAGCAGCCTGGAGGCGGGTTCGGGTTCGGCCGGGCGGGTGCCGCTGCTACGGCCGCTGAGGTGAAAGACGGCATGGCGTTGGTGTGCGCGAGGCTTTTGAGGGACCGCGCCGGCCTGCCGGGCCGGGTCTGGCCTGGGCCCCAGCCCGGCCCTACGTGTGCGGTATCATTGCTCTGATCGTCGATGAGAATGATCTCGTGTGAGAATCTTGTCATCGAATGCCAGGAAATGTGGTCCATCATCGATCGTAATTTAAGACCTGCAAATGAGCATGCCGTGGCACTGTTTTTGTCATGGTCGGAAGCCTCCGATCACTTGAACATATGCTCAAGTTGATCGGATGCTCAAGCATGAATCTGATCAGTGAAATGAGTTTGTAATATGCGTTGTCTTGATGATACTCCTACTGAATTTGGAGTTCCTCCGGAGCTTGGCACAAAAGTGCGGCGCCTTTAAGCGGGTAATCAAATGCACGGGTCCCGGAGGACGAAAGCAATTACTCGCCCCCATTGTAGCAAGAGCGATGTCCATGAAAGGAAGAAGGGGCGAGCAGGTGGCCTGCTTCCCTGCTTGTTGACGAAGGAAAAGAAAGAAGCTGAGCATGCCAGTCAGTTTGCCACGATTCCATCTTCACCAGGACGGCTAGGCTTTGACATTTTGGCACCCCCTCCGGATCCGGCTGTCCCCTCCCAGCGCGGCTCACTGCCGTGCCGCATGTCGAACCAGATCGATCGGCCGACCGGTCTCGTGCGACCGCGGCAGTGATTTCCCCACTCGAGCTGCAGTCGCAATCTTGGCGTGTTCTTCAGCCGGTTCCAATCACCGGGGCCTGCCGCAAGGCTGCAGATCATGTGACCTCTTGCTCCCCTGAAAGTTACGGCTCATGGAAAAACATCACATTTTGCAAACGTGTACTCCTACGCACGTATTATGATCCAAAGAAAAGAAGAATCCAATGCGCAGCGATTGGCGCCTCCCAGATCCCAAGACACGTGCCCATCCATTTCACGTCTCGGGTCCGGTGGGAGTAGTTTGGTTAGGAGCGTGATAAGTGGCTAACTGCCGGTGTCCATTTGTCCTGGTACAACTTTGGTAGAGCCTGTAATGGATGGAGTAGTGCACACGATTAAAAAAAAAACGTACGGGAAGACGGGAAAACTCATCAAGACGGCTATTCAAGCCGCACGCCGTACTGTGTCTGTGTATGTCTAGCTATCAAAACCTCCAGGTACCATCACATGCAAAGCATTGCTGACCTGCTTTTGCCAGAGAACGCCTAGGCAGGGTATACTGTACAACCAAACCCTTTCCCCCATTCACACTCACGCCTTTCTCTTGAAAGGAATTCACTCACCCCTGAGTACCTGATCCATTGGAACGTGCATCGATCTGTAAGCAGTAAAGGGTGTGTAACTGTATATGCACGCTACGGAGTGAAGAAGAAAAGTCAGAAGAGGACAAGCAGAGCTTGCAACAGCGGCACCGCTCACGAGCATCAGATGTTTACAGTCACTCTCGGTCAAAAACTGAAGGAAACAAATAAGCAAAGATCACAAACACAAACAAAATCTATAAATCTGAGCGAGAAGAATCTTAGCAGCTCCTTAGTCTATCTTAGATTACTTAAGAAAGGAGATCAACTCAACCATTTAATGCTTGAAACTTGTTGAAGGCTTCAAGCTGATAGAAAAGGCAAATTCAGAGTTTCAGGTACAAAACAGTAAATTAGAACCACATATTCCAACTATCAGCTGCTCAGCATGGCAGTTCTCACTAACACTGCAGCTGAAAGCCTAACTAATCATCTGTAATTGCTCAAGCACTACATGAGACAAAGGCAAACCTGAGCTCCCACCCTCAGTAAGATCACAAGCGCAAAACCACGTCCTACAGGCCAGCACATACCATCATGCCCAGCAAGACACCAACACTGACTCCCTACTCTAAACTGCAGAAACAGCTCATGTTCCAATAATCGCGTAAAAAACATGGCATACTTACAGAAAACTCACTGTTCGTACTTCAGGAATCAACGGCACAAACCAGAGCTATGATATTCCTTACAGACGTCCGCAAAATGCAGCGCTCCTAGCTATAAAGGGAACACAGTTAAAAATTCTCACAGAATGTCATGCTGATTACGCAAATATAAGAACATATCACAAACATAGACAAGCTATATAAATCTGAGCAAGAACAATCTTAGCAGCTCCTTAGTCCTATGTATAAAAATAAAACGGTGACAATATATTTTTGCTCAAGTAAACATGACATCTCAGATTACTTAAAAAAGGAGATCAACTCAACAGTTTACTGCGTTCCCTTAATAGTTAGAAGCGCGCATTTTGCGGAAGTTTCAAGTACAAAACACTTAAAACTGAATTAGATATACTATCAAGTGATCAGCAAAGCAATTCCCACTGATCCAGCTGAAAGGCTAACAAATTATCTGTTCTGTAACCTGAATTTGTCTAGAATTATGAAATGGCGTAGTACCGGTTTTGGAGGCCTTGCCAAACAATGAAATAAGTTGAAAGAACAAACAGCTAGAACGTGGATAGAGAACTACAAGTGCAAGCACCATCAGCACATCAGAAAATTATGCTTGCTAAGGAACTCGGAGCAGGCCAGCAACTGCCCAGAGACCGAAACAGCAACGTTGTTTCAAGTTAGGGTTTAGGGTTTTGGGGCCAACGTAGCACATGGTGGAACAATCACCACAAAAATATGCTGAAAGAATAAACAGCTAGAATGCCTTGACTACCATGTAGTTAAGCTCCCTGACAAACATTGCAAGGAAACTATAACCTCAGGCCTTTCTTTCAATGGAAATTAGACTAACAAAATTGTTGTATCCTCCGAGATCAACCATGAGATACCAATAATCAGCGTACAGATATCGAACCAAAGAGTGATAAACTTTGCCTGAGAGGAACGAAGGCTTCAATGCACAAGTATACAATGAGGCAGAAGTTTGGAGTCCATTTCTGCTATAACCTAACCTTCCTTGCTTTTATCCGCTTAGAGGCCATGAAAGTCACAGCAGCAGAAAGAGTGTACCTAAAACAGCACAAACGAAACATAGAGTGGTAATAAGATGCCAGGAAAAAGGGATAAAATTTACAGAAACAATAGCCCATGATTAATGCCATCTCATACTAATTTCAATTAGCCTGTGAACCAAAATACCATATGTCAGGTCATCACAAGCACACAGACTAGGAAGTTCGAATCTTCAAGAGAGTTCAGGAGATGATCCCCATGTTATGTTGTATTATTCCTCTCCCACGTCCTTATTCCATTGTCGTAGCATATAAATGGATTTGAGAGACCTATCTAGATCCTGTTGTTCCAGCTACACATTAGACATCAGCCAAACAGTACGAGTATAGTGCTATCAATACAGTGCATGTGAGAGACAAGCAATATTGCGAGGAAGAAAAGTTATGGTCCAACGATACAAGAAACTTGATCAAAGTCAAGCTGTTTTCTCGGGTGTATAAATCATTCCAGTATCCGATGTACATATAACTTGCTACAATGAAGAAATTTCTATGTTCAGCACAAGTACTATTGTTGAGAGGGTATCAACAATCATAATAGTGATGAACTAAAAAACTCAAAGTCATGCAATAGAACAGAAGCAATAAACTTAAGATCAACTCTGTATGTCCGATAAAACAAGAGGCTGCAATTCAATGGAAGCACTAAAAACCAGAAACTAATTCCTATCAGGAGGTATGAAACTCCCTGTGATAGCAATCAAAAGATAAAATTAACACAGAAGATAAAAAAACCAACCACAACAAAGGTGCCAAGGGTAGGAGTCACATGCTTACCATGTAAAAGTGTATCTAAGATGGTCATCTGGCATAACTGAGTGACGAATCAAGGTGTTGACATCCTTTGGAAAAGGGTACGGATTTGTTGGAGAGACATCTTCATTTATATCTTCTATATAAACAGTGTTTTCAGGAAGCCCAAAAGCACGAGCAATCATGGGAACATCCACATAAAACCACTGGCCACTGCTGGGCTCATTAGCTGGAACAAATATGCTTGGCTTTTCACTTCCTCGGATTACTCCAATAACTCTTACAGGAGGCTTCCCAGGTTTTTCTTCAATCTGCATAAAGTAGCCTGCATAAATTTTGTAACTAAAGGAATACACAAGCAACTTAAAGGGGTATAGATCCTCTGAATAAGATAATGACAACTGCACTATTTATGAGACATGATCATCATGTCATCATGACAGATTCAAATATTCAATCAACACAACGCCCCTGCAACCAGTATCGCTCTAGCCACAGATAATCTAAGGCAGGTACGGTAATAAATAACACTTTTTCAACAAAGGGTCATCACAAAATCTTCATGGACAATGAGTTCAGATTTCAGAGAACAGATTCCGCATTCCAGCATTCAAAAGATATAACATACCAAACACATGTTAATCTGATCTGACAAGCAAAGTAGCAAACTATTGACAATTTGATATTCCAGATTTTGGTAATTGAGCATATGCTATACCAAAAACACGGGGATATAAATCACCTCAGGAGAAGATTTAGGCTCCTTGGACCAAAAATTCCACCATGAGTTTTTTTTATCCGTCTTTTCAACAGCTTCTTGTGATTCTGAAGCTTCGCCAACGTTTTGGTCATCCTTAGTGTTCTTATCACGCCATCCACGAGGGACCCATCCTCTATTCACAAGGATAGGTGACTGCGAACTGACAAACCATTTATTAGGAAAAAAAAATACTGTACCAGGTGGAGAATCTGTAAAACATTAGTAATATTGTTTCTAATTTCTGTGGCTGACAGGGTTGAATGCAGAACAACGTCAATACTCATCTATATGACATATATGACAGTAATGTGTGGGAGAAAGAAAAAACAGACATTGGAAACAAGCTTTGCATCCAGGTTGCCCACAACTTGGCATGTGCCCAAGCAAGAATAAGCTATCAGGTAACACAAGGCATAGACAAAAGGTCAAGTATGAGTTCCTTCTGTATACTTCCTCCATTTCAGATTATCTGTCATCCTGGTTTTCTCCTAAGTTGAACGTTGCTATCTTCGACCATTATTTTCTAGAATTTCGTACAGTTTAACAGCATTTTAATTATATATTATGAAAGCATTTACCATGGTGGACATATAAAAAATCTTATGTTAAAACTATATGGATTTACAGAAATTGATGGCTGAAGATGAAAATGTTTGACTTAGGACAAAACTAGAATGGCAAATAATTTGAAACAGCAGAACAATAATTTAACAACTACAGAGTATAAATTTCTCTTTTGAGATCATAACTTAAAATCTCCTAAATTTTTTTTTTTCACCTCGGCCACAAATCTCATATGAATTTGTTCCAAGGACAGCTAGTTCATATCCGTGCAATGATACTATAAATATGCAGGACTGAGGTCAAATATTTGTGAAGATCTCGTTAAATAAAAGTTCCTCCACTATATATTTCACTGAAGAGGTACAAAATTTGTAAAAATTCTCATTAATTAAAATTTCATTCAGTATAGATATCTCTAAGTATGACCTTTTCAAGGCATCTTCCTAGCTGTTTCACATCTTTCTTAATTCCTTGTTGGGGAATTTTCTTAAATTAATTCTACTGGACCAAATTATGGTTTGGCAATGGTGACGATAGCGTGATTCACAGCTTAAAAGCCTTCCATACAATTCCCTCCAAAATTAAAGGGCATCAAGCCAAACCATCCTGCTAGGTTCCTAAGAAGAGTGCAGTGCTGCATTTTCAGTAACTATTCTGGAAAGCTACGGGATTGTGATTCAGCATTTGCGATATAATTTACCTGCCAGGTTCTGTTGGCCGAGGAATCAAAGGAGTGATCACATAAAAGCCATTCTCCGTCACACCTGAGATGCTCCGTGAGCGAGGCCCGACGAACACCGACCTCTCCTCGTCAAAATCGCCCTCGCACACGATCTTCCGGAACTCCAGGTCGGTCGGATCGCGGGTGGCAGCAGATGAGGTCGTCTCGTTCCACGCGACGGGCTCCATCTCCAGCCTCCGCGTCCTGTAATCCAGCATCTCTATCTGAGTTCCAGGAAGACACGCCGAGTCAGAACACGTTCGTCAAACTAAACAAAGCTTGAGTGATGAGGTGCGCGTGGCTTGACCTTCTCCTGCCGCCGGAAGAGCTGCCATGTGCCAAGGCCGAAGGTGATGGCGCCGGGCGCGAAGAGGAAGAGCTTGGACCACACGCTCGCCTCTTTCCCTGACCCTGCGAGTGGAAAGCGACCCGATTTGTGAATGCTCTGCAAGGCATTTCGCGAAGAGGTGGGGGTAGAGGTACCTACCTGGGGGCGGCGGGGGGGGGGGGGGGGGGGGGGGGGGGGGGGGG